>LUCH01002081.1:0-16897 GCA_013368495.1 Paragonimus heterotremus
CCGTAAGTTTCAGAGCGATGCCTCTCTGTTACTGGAGACGTCCTAGATCAGCGAATGCCACTTCGGAGTTATATATACGCCCCTATATTTAATTCTTTGCACATCTGCCGCTGCCGGTGATGCAGTTACCCAACTGAGTAAACCGGTTGCAATTCTCCATAATTTCACTATCCAAAAACAAAAGCACTTTGCAGTTTGATGCTGCGAAGCGTCTTGTAAAATGTTTCACGGAGCGCAAAATAGCTTCTAGCATTGTTTCTGTCCAGTCTTTTCCCATATTAATCGTTAGGGCTAACATGAATATCGCAGCGAGCTAATTTCCCCTCTCAAACTGACATGGGTTTCACATATATTCTTCTTTTGTCAATAGTTTCACAGAACTTGCAGGAAGTCAGTTTTACAATCACCGGCTAACGGATGCGTGGGAGATTCGCACATGCCGGACATGTGACATGCATCTGGTGATGTCGAGTGGTTCACACTTATTTAGTTCTCAAGGTGTGTAGTGGTAGTTCATCGAGGGAAGTGTAGAGGTTGTTATGCCCATAAATATATATCATAGAATTTGATCTACAGCTCATAGCATTCACGCTCTATCACTTATGTCCAAAATCAGTCCGG
The DNA here is from genome assembly GCA_013368495.1 of Paragonimus heterotremus. Classification (NCBI taxonomy): domain Eukaryota; kingdom Metazoa; phylum Platyhelminthes; class Trematoda; order Plagiorchiida; family Troglotrematidae; genus Paragonimus; species Paragonimus heterotremus. The sequence continues at coordinate 622 of LUCH01002081.1, forward strand.
AATATCCAGGCCTGTGTGCACAAAAGTGTTTTCTAAAAATCTGCATCTGCCTTGGTGACCTATATTCAAACCACTCGAAGTGGGGCAAGCTTAAACCCGTCGAACCGAACGAGTGATCATCATATGGCGGGCACGTGCACAACCCTCACGTAGCTGTTCGTAAATTTGGTCAATTACAAGTGCTGTGTGAACTTGGAGTGAAAGCGCAAATCATGTGAACGACGATCGACTGGGCAAAGTGACATTGTGATCTAGGATCACTTGTCGACTTCGAAGCCCCCGGTTACATAGAATTAAAATGGGCGTACAATTGATTGGATGTACCAAGATCGGTTTCACTATCGTTAATTTGTCGAATTCACTTGTGCAGAAATGTGCCCAAATTACCAATAAATTACATATGAAACACCGAAGCCAATGCTATATTCCGTAAATAAAACCTTTTAATGGCACGGATCAGTAAAACCTTGTTGACTAGCCTCGTTTAAGTTTTGTCGCGTACGCTCTATTCAAACTTACGATGAAGTACTGAATGGGCATTTTCCAAATGGCATATGGGACAAAAGGACGTGAAGCGCTTGGCTAGACTTATGGATTAGTTTCTGCTTTATCTTAGAGGTCGCTTCACCAATAGTCGTTAATAAGATGGAAATACTTGCCGGTCTGAGGAGGCGCATGATAGAAAAAATCTTAGAATGGAGATATGATTTGCCATCTACTGTTGGGCATTTTAGCACAGATTCTGTTGAGTAGTTTTAAGTCCCGTTATTTTGGTTCTTTGCATTGTTGTGTGAAGAGCACACTTAGATTTTTTAAGAGTATGAGCCTGTGATTTTATGGTTTGGTCGCAAAAACAATCAGGTTATGCAGGCTTCAGTGAGGAGGGATCAAACTGCATTAGCGAATCGATGGAGTGTCGAACGCGTCTAACCAAATCAATTCTATGTCCAAGTTGTTCCGGTATATGCATGTTTTCAACGTGTATACTATTCAACAATTACTGGGTCTTCCGCTTTTCGGTTTCAATTGTTCAAACTGTACTTTTGCAATCAGACCCTTTAACCGAGCCCGAACTAATCGCTTTAATTTCGAGTCGAGTAGGCTGTTTTACATGATGGTTGAAGTAGACGTAAGTCCATTTCTTGTGCCGTCGATGCTAGTTAGAAGTCGTTCGACAATCAGACACTGAATCCAGTGAAAGAGGAGAAAAGTCTCAGTCAATCAACTGGAAAGTGTGGAAGACGAACTAGTCAATCAACCGATCAAACTTCAGTTTCAAGTGGTCACACGTGTTATGGGAACTGACGCGCATCAGTTCACTCGATTCTGTAGACAGCGGGATGTGAATACACTTGTTCCCAATGAATGCCATGAATGATGACAGACCCCAGCCAAAAGGGTTCAAGGCATCTCGTATGCCTAGCATTGATGGATAGTACCAATTTCATACGTACTTAACTTGGTTTAAATGTAGTGAAAGGTTGTTCAGAAAAACAACATTAGTAGTGTCCAATTCACATGTTATCACACCACTTGAGCGCTGGCGGTCATGAACGAGAATTGTTGTCGATAACACAGTGAGGTTCCTAGTTGTACCTTCTGTGCACTTCTGCGTGATTCCGCGCGCTTGATTAATGCCTTCTGTTATGACGTTTTGGTTGTTATTTCTAGTCCGTCGACTCTATTCTGTTGAGTGATGGCTCGTTCAGTCGTTCGTATAGTTCACAATCTCTTCGTTATGGACTTTAATCAAACCTTACCATCGCGTCGAGATATCCCATTAAATGTTGAAATAATCACGTCTCCGGCTTGGTCATGGGTCAGATAAGTGGTACGAAAAGCACTGTCCCTGTGTAACGTTTTGCAGTTCATTTGGGAAAGTGCATCATCAAAACAATGGGATTAAACAATAGCTCGGGTAACAGAAGACCTTATGCTTATTTTGGACATAAATACCATCCAGTATCTAGATGGTACTCTCTTCAGTCCTGATTGTATTTGACATAACCATCGACAGTTAAAAGCAATGCGTTAGATTCTTCACTCTGATTAGGTAGATTTAGCCGTGCTGCAGGTCTGTCGTAAGGTCAGTCTGTATCGCCAAATCAGTCTGAAAAGTCTTTGGTCGAAAACGTTTAACCAAGCTCAACCATTTACAAGCATAGGGTTAAGAAATAATATAGGGGCTGTTGCCTTTACATCCGACAACTTGTGCATGTACGCTGAGCTCAACCGACTGAAGACAGAATTACACGTTTGACGCCAACTCTACACATATTTCCGGATCAATGTAAATTTAACGTTTTAAATAAATTAATGTGACATCCGCCTTTTGGTGGGTAATAATGGATGAACAGTCGAGCTACATGATGACCAATGGAACATTAGCCAGATGGTATCGCTGAATAAGCCTAATATTCGAGCAGAAGGTTTCTAATGGATGTCAGCCCGAAAAGACTGTTACGTGTCCTAGACGACGTCGCATAACGTTTGTTCGTTATAGACTATGTGCCTTGAAAGAACGCGATGCAAATATCTGTTCATATCCACAACGATGCATATAACTGTATATTGTAAACCAAAGTGTCACCTACCGCCAATGTGTTAATTTCAGCAGGTAGTAATGCGTACCAAAATAAGCCGAGCTAAGTTTCAACAATACCATCAGTAGTTGACTTTAAACCAGCCGGTCGGCCAAATCAGATGCTTTTCTAAATGAGTCGATCCTAGATCAGACTACCTTAAACCCTGACGTCCACCCGGCAACTAGTTCACAAAGACGGGGGAGGAAACTGAGGGGAGAATCGTTTAATAAGGTCAGACACCTTATTATGACTGACCAACCATGGTTTACTTCTAGCTCAATCTACCACAAGAAGTGAAAAGCAACAAAAACAGGATTGCCTTAGGTGTGGTTTTCATGCGACAAAGGGGACCTCTGAAGCAGACGTTAATATGGTTCAAAACTGCACAAATCGGCGGCCACCATCAGCACATAGCAGATGTCAATAGTTACACGGATGGTCTGGACAAGCACCATCCTTTGGGTTCGAGATGAGCTGGCAACTTATGATGGCTTAGTATTCGAGGGAGGTAAACTCCCTATTCAGCAATTTCTTCGTCGCTCACAGTTAGAACGCAGGCAAGTCTGAGCGTTGAATCATATAACTCATCGGAAGCACGAGATCCGATCACAGAAGGTGTCTATGATGATGCGCGAGATACTTGTGACAAAACATCTGCTGACGACTACTTTCCTCTGTGTTTGGAGTCGATTGACAGTAGTTTCCGCATTCAAAAAAGGAGTCCGGGGCTCTTGCAAAAACTACAGGGGATTACCCAGTAATTTCTGAGGTTCAGATATCCATTATACTTCATCGAATCGCTGCAGCTCGAGAGAAATATGGAAAGTGTTGACCGCTTTGCTCAGTTGGGTAACTGCATCACCGGCAGCGGCAGATGTGCAAAGAATTAAATATAGGGGCGTATATATAACTCCGAAGTGGCATTCGCTGATCTAGAACGTCTCCAGTAACAGAGAGGCATCTCTCTGAAACTTACGGGTCGTGTATGCGAGATGACAACGAGCGCTGTATTACTTGACAACTGTGAAACTCCCTTGCTCAGAATATATGACGTCAACCGTCCTCAGGTATTTGACCATCGATGTCTGTGTTTGATCGCTCGCAACGAGTGACACCAGCGATTAGACGACGATGGGGATGGGAGGTGGGTAGTTGGTTGTGACTGCAAAACGAGTTTCTTTGTTCAGTTTTTATGTTTTCGTGGGTTTTGATAGGTGACCCATGTACTGAAAATGCCAGCTAGTCGCTTGCCACACCGAGCACAATTTGTCGATGCTGCGGCTGACTAGTGTGAAGTGCGAGATGAACAGCTGTTGACTTGGTGTTGAGATGTGAAGTCATTCACCAATGGATTGACCACTGCACGTCGGATTCGCTTCCCGATTTGTAAGATCTGTGGTTAGATACCTTATGTGAGATGGTGGCTGAATGTGGCGTGAATTTTGTTGTTGTTTAGTCGAGTTGTGTTGTGAAGTGAGTGCACTTAATGACACGGGGCAGTGAGATCTGTAAGGAGACTGTCATGCTGATGATGCCTTACTCACACTTGTGACTATGTAGATTGTTTGCTAGTTGTGGCGCTCTTGATGTTGAATGTTTGGAAGTAGACGCATCTATTTTAAGTCATGTTTCTTCCCTTATTTTCGTCTGTTCTCCTGTACAGTGATTGCGATTTTACTCACGGATGTTTGGTTGTTATGCCTTGGTGATAATCTCCGATGCCTTGCTGTCTATGATGATGATGATATCGATGATATTCCAGAAAACGTGAGAGGATTATATGACCACTGTTCCGTTGGCCACTCTCATATGGATGCCACTGAGAGTGCAACAACACAGCCGGTGCTAAGCAAATGAGGATGCCACTTCGCTCGGCAAACAACATTGGGACAGGTTTATCCAGTCAACGACATGCAAGTTCCGAATTTTGGGTTCTGTCGGTTTCTTCGAAGATGATAAGTTGCGTTGGAGCTGTAATCTATAATACAACCACTCAAAATGATTGATCAAAGTGGCTATGGATGATGTCAGAAAGATCACTCTCAAAGCAGTGAAGCTTAGAAGAATCGTAACTAGAGTAAGAGGATAACGAGAACGATCATCTTTACGAATTAGACGACCAGCGTGATCAGGTGGAAACGAGGGTTGTGGAAACAGCGTGCATTGACAGATGGATGGGTATTTGGAATTCGGGAAATTTGCGGTGACCGGTTGACCAAAGCTTCGATTCAGCAGACTAGTGAACGTGTTGGATTAATTTTTATCCAGGCAGTCTTACGTCCAATAACCAGTTCATTACAGGCAGCACGATGTGGTGTATGTTTAAGAAATGCATACCATTCAGTAACTGAAGGTTCAGAGATTTATCCGTTACAAATGTTTGCGTTGTAGATTTGTGAATGAAGTGTTTGGCTGAGGCGACTTCATTTGGAACTGAGAACGGCATCCCACAAACTCATGGTAGCTGGCATTTTCTAACTTAAGGTATGAGGAATCAAAATTTGAATGCAGTATTTTGTTTGGATAAAATGTCGATATGGTCAGGCCAAAGGAAACCCCAGTAAGATCGCTCTTTTCGATTGATAAGGAGGCGAACACTTCGTATCGTCCTCAATTCCGCAACCCTCAGGACGTTTTCACTTCAATACTTCGCTTCTAGTACGTATACCCTAGTACATCTTAGTTGGGCGTGATTAGCTGAAGTGTTTGCACAGCTTTCCACCCAGAGTTTAATATAGCATACGGCTCTGTTAACTTCTTCACTTGCCGTAATGTTTCCCGGTTGTGAGTACTTTCCACATCTTTGAGTAAGCCCATGTGCAATTAACTCCGAATTGATTACTGCTAGATCCAATAAATATAATTCCAAACCTCAAGGCTATGTTCAACCTTCATGGGCCATTAATTTACCTTTTCTGTCTACTCCTCCTCACGTGACCCCCAGTATCCTATACTGTCGCCTAACTCTTGGAGCAGCCGTAAAGTAAATGCTACATCACCGATTGAAGTGGAAATAGTTTGAGGTGCTACTTTTCAAGGTGGAACAGTTTGAGTCCTGTGAATTTAGCAATCTATAGATCGACAAAAGGTAAAACAGCGTGTTTTTTTTAAAACTTACTGCACCAGACAGTCATGTCACAAAGCGTAATAATCTGGATGACCACAGACTATAAATCGAACTTGAATCTCATTCTCAGTATTGAGAAAAATTGAATGGTTGGACTGTACCAAATTGTGTTTATGGCAACATGGACATTTATTCATAAAAGCACCCGGGTAATTAAGATGGGGATTCTCTCATGTGTTCGTAACAATTTCACATGTAATACCACATTTGTAAGCAGACTGGTCCGACACTGAATGAAGGAAATGGTTTATAGGGAGTAGTATGGCAATCCAACTGTAAGCCCAGTTTCTGATATTCATCCCGCAACTGAGCCTCAGAGTGGTCACCTGTCAGCTTGTTCTTTTGGGTACTTGGATGAAATGGCGATAGAGATTAGATTCTCACATGAACTTCTCAACATCTTTCAGACCATGCAGTCACTGTCACCACATAAGTGGCTGTTCATAACTTCAGGCTACACTGTCTAACATTTACACCTTCGGGCCGGATGCCGTCTTGTCTGACAACGTCTCAACGTTCCGTTCTTTTCCAACAAACCGTCTGATCGATGCTCACAAGATGACCAATCATGCAAGGCTTCCTGGTAAACTGAGAGTGGTGATCAACCAGTGCACATGTATGAATGACAAATGAATGCTTACCTTCAGATATAAGTCCCATGCTGATCGACTGAAGTTACCTGGACAGGTCCTCAAAGATCTTACGGGAAATCATCGGAACAGCTGTATACATTATAAAATACCAATCAAGTTTTTCCTACACCTATGAACAGTAAAATCGAAAAAGTGTTTTGCACATTGTTTCTCCCGGACACATTTCGCTGCACCAAATACATAGAGCAGATTTATGTAGCAAAGTTCAGTGTGTATTATGAAACCAAACAACAAAAGTAATAACGACACACGCGTGTACACATCAGTGTGCATCAGTTACCGGAACATTCTGATACTGAGAGATAAGTTTTTATGTATGCAGAAGAGTGGCTTATTTTTTGACTGCCACCGCCTTCATGAACGGGATAAATGTTTAATTCTTTGTTACTTAATGTATCCGAAAGACTTTTTGTGGGTTCGACTGTGGTGGACATTTCAACAAGTGCGGGATGATCGATAACACTGGTTCCTTGTGACATTTCACATTCTGACTTGATTGAGAAATTGTGGTATCCATGGTAGTTGTGTGAACCGAAACTGGAATGTACTGGTTGACCTGACTGTCTTAATGCCACTCCATTCTGCCTAAGGAATCGACCCGACACTCACAAGAGAATTCATTTATGATATAAGATTTGGCATTTAGCGGTAACCGTTGTGGGATTCATACGATAGTTAACAGCATGATTGGTCGAGCTGCCTAGAAGGTGCGTCGTATAACAGATATGAAATTGGGTTTCAACAGAGTACTGATATCATCACTGTTGCAAGACATACGGAGGTAGATATCTTGTTTGGGTGCTGTTGAACATATCAGTGCGGCTGGCTTTATGCTGCTGAATTTATTTAAAAAGAATAGCCACTTTCCTTGAGTGTGGTTCTCAACAACAACAACAACATGTTTGGTCACTTTGTCTCTCGAAAAGATTTGCACTGCACAATGAAATAAAGTTCCCCTCGGACGGCATTTGTATAGGTTTGGCACAAAACATTGGAAGTTGAAGCACTGCCTGTCCAAATGTGTTTCCGCTAAACAGGTCACAGTAAGGAACTGTCACTACGACTCCTCATGAAAATATCCAAAAACGCCAGGTTATTCACATGTCCGTGCTCAACGATGAAGCTAGTTTCAGAACTCAGTGGGTTCATTGAATCAGTTATACCTATTGTTATCTTCTTAGTGTCAGTGACTAGCAGGATGTCATCCACTTACCTGTTGACTGTTAGCGCGTTCTGCTCTAAGTTGATAGCAACTGGCATCCCAATTGATTTATTTGCGGCCGGTTCTTTGGGAGTAGAACTCGACGTTCTGTGTGCATAGCAGCAGATGGCTGTCTAATTCAGACATAGACAATGCTATACTCAACTGATCTGCGTCGACATACTGACAGAGTGCATCACTCGACTATATCAGAGGAAGATATACGGACGAGGAAGCTGACTATCTTGGCCATGTGTTCACGATATGAAAGTGAGCCATTTCCTAAAATGATTCACTGGAGAAATCACTTATTAACGGAGGGGTAGAAACTAATATAACTAACGTTTCAACCGTTGAAATGCAAATATAAATCTCCCGTCGCAAGGTAAACATCGTAACCAAACGTAGATGTAATTTAAATCCAGAAGTACTCTACCACGAAAGAATACTCTTCGCACATTGACGTTATATTTTCAGAACATTGTCTTACACGAGTCCACTAGATAGTATTTGCCAAGTTCCTTAAACAAAGTAACAGCCATGACGGATCAATGGAAAAATGGCCAGCTACCATCTGTAAAACGTGGATTGCTCCGGTACGCAAGCCTAGAAGTGAACTTCCCTCTACCTGTCAATGTGCGTATATGCACACCTCTTTGAAACTGCCTGTATAAAAGACATCACACCGGAATAAGTATGGAATTCACTGGAGTTATGTCTCAATAATCTAGACAATTGTGTGTTATGTTCTGCCGTTTTCATGGCTGAAGGGATCAGCTAATGTAACCCTTAAAAACGAATCGTCAAGATTGAAATTTTTCGTTTCTTCAATCGTTTACTGTACAGACGATGAGCAGATAAAGTCGGTGTTAAGAACGTCTAATGGATCGATTGGAAAAGTGGACGGTTGTCGAAGGATTCCCACAAAGGCACGGTTTGTGTGGAATGAGTAGAACCATATTTGGAGATTTTCCTAGAAAGAAGTCGACAACTGATTGATATGAACGGCCAAAGTAATTTGAGCACGTCTCGTAACATACAAACATATTAATATCCGCTGCTACTTATTTTATTCGCAACATGTTAGATACGATTTCTATCATATCAAAACAGGTAAAATCAAGCTCAAAATTCAGCTCCGAAAAGGGATTGTTATCATTAAAACGTAACCCGTCTGCATGAGGTTAGTGTGAATGGGCAAATTCCACGTCGGACCGTCGGGTTGCACACTGTATATTGCCACAATGGTTCAACAGGATTTCCAGAGGTTCACTATCAAACCGACTTTCCACAAGTGGTTTCGTCCACAAGAATGGGGGTCGAAGCGGCAACCGCCTACATAGCGAGCTGAAGCCGATAAGTAATAGATCACCAATCCTGCGAAATATTACGGATGAGCTACACATAATGTCATCGGACGCTATTGACGTCCATAGTTCTGGTAACTGGGCAGATAGCAACTTCCGTTCGTAACGTGAGTGGTAGATGGCTCGATCTTAACTTGGGTTAGGCATGCCAGACGAGTCTAGATACAACACCGGTTGTGGAGCGTCCGTTTAAGAACAAGCGTCTAGAACCTGCATGGGGGTTGACTTGGTCGACTGGTTGTTTGCTGTTGCATTTCTTTGTGAACTTCTGCAAATCAATTGTGGATATTGAAAACAGGAGGGAAAAGATCGTTTACCATAAATTTGTTTCAGGTAGCCGGCGGTAAGCATCGTTCTTGGGTGGATTTTCACACCATTCAGACTGCCGTAACTTTTTAGTTAACAGAAAAAATTCCACCGTTTCTCTTAAAAAACACCAGCTGATTTGGGTCTACCGATGGAGAGACCGATATTTGAATGTCGGTGCTGATGACTGTGGAGACAGCCATTTTTAAGACAATATCTACAACTAAGTGTAGTCAGTCTGAATTATGTTACCTCACGTATCTTATTGTTCACGATTAAACGATTGAAAAAATGTCAAGTCAACAAAGATTTGTGTATAAGCATTTCGATGTAAATAATTTCAGCTCTGATGCGTCAGCAGACTGTTAATCCCAACCCATCACTTAAGGTAACCAATTCATTTCAAGCGTTATGTGTTACAAACAAAAACACAGAACTCACCACATAATTAACCGGATTAGTCGCATAACAACTTCATCCATGACAGTAAAAAATTCAACCATAATCCTTCCGCGTTCGCCCATTTGTCCGATGCAAAGACCGAAGGCAACCGAGAATGTAACCAAACCTGATTTTGTGGAATTTGGGATAAGCATACGTTTTGAAATAGTTTTTGGTAGAAAGTTGATGTAACAGATTCTTACGTTCGATTAGTTTACTTATCACGGAGGCGTTTCGTTCGACAACCTTTCGTAGCTACGACCATTTCCTGTAGTTCGCTGTACACACATGGGAACGTTCCACGTACTCTCACCCTAAGAAGCTGCCAGCGAGAGTTTTCAAAAAAGCGTGTGAAGCATTGCAGGCCCTGCATTCCTTGCCAGGAACAAATTTCACTCAATTACTTAACGGCAGTAACATTTCTACATCTTGACAGTAATAACAGTATTACGGTTTCAATAAACCACTTTAGTTAAAGTAATAAAATTACTTTTAAAACTTGTACTACTTATGAGTAGCCTTAATATACAAACAAATTATCCATCTGCAAACGTAATGCACGCTTCTTACCTAGAACGTTGGTTGTATCGAGATAGTAAGTTTCCAAAGTTTCGTCAACTCTCACAGGAATGTCCGTTTCATTAATCTGATTATTAAACACAACAGTGAAAATGTAAGTGTTGGAAACTGAAGGCGAATTATATTTCATAGAAAGCAGATTATATTCACTCGAAATGCACAGAATATATAGCGTGATAACTTCGCGACAAGTTTGGACTACTTCCGATTAGCAATAAGCTTAATTCATAAAAATTATGCACGATCTTTCCATTAGTGACTAAAAAGATGAAATTGTCGATTGTAGAAAAATAAAATATGTGTAATACTTATAGGGTTCATCGTCTATCACCTCTCCCACGGATAAATTGAGTGCATGTTTCACGTGCTGTCCGAGGAGTAAATAACACGATAAAATTCCGTCTAATTATTCTGACACCCCGGTTGATTAGGAACGTACACTCGAATGCACCGACCACCTTTTGTCCACACGTGCACGCGAGCCTTCGAAGCAAACGATTGTCTCAGACGGTCATAAAGTAAGTTTATTAGGTGTTACATATCAGAGATTAAAAAAGGTAAACGAAAAGAACACTCCTAGTGAAGTTCATAGTATCATTGCGCTTTTCAGGTTTTCATTTAGCTGACATTCTTCGGTGACTTCCACTGTTTTAAAAAGCCTAGCACACGTCCCCGTTATTATACATTAAATTTCGCCGGTGTGTTCTGATCATTCACCAAACTTCCAATAATGCAAGTGTTTCCTTACGACATCTGGGAACTGTATTTTCCGCTTTCGTGAGGCCAGAGGTCTTTCACACAAGACACCGGCTTCGTCCATTGCGCGTCATATGCTTGAGACGAATAACGAGACTGACAATTCATCAGCATTCTCAGTGATCTTCACGCACCGGAATAGACGTTTGCTTCACTTTCCCAAGGCAACTGCTATTAAATGATTGAAGCTGTCATGGTGTGTGCAAAAGAAACTGCTTATTAAATTGACATTACCTGGGTATTGTTAATGAATTTCTTTTCCTTTTTCTCATACCTGGGCAGAACACTCTTAGTAAACCACAATTTTATGCATATTTTGTAATTTTCATTTCTGCAATATGTACTTGATACAATGCAGCGAAATCAGTCCGAACAAGGAACGTGCAATATACCACTACTAGCTTGCCTTTTAAAACGCTATTTATGTTAAGAGAATTGAAAAATCATGTGGGTCATTCCAAACAAAAATAGTCATCTGCGACTTGCACTAGGATTACATGTTTTGATAACCCATTTCAATAAAGTATGGCAATGTCTGTTTCACTCAAAAACCTAGGGTCTGACGTTCGAGACTCAACGCTTCAAGGTATAACGATTGGACCTAATTTAGTGTTGAGTCATTTTCTTTAAAGGCTTTTTTAAAGAAACTTATGGCAGTCTTTGTTAGCTGTCCAAGTCCTCTGTGTGATTGTTTTCAACCGGTTGTGGTTGCATAAAATTAAAAGCTTTGTGTTATTGGCGAAATTATTTTGAGTGGACAGACTTGACGCTCTGACTGGACTTATTGTAAGTGACGGTTATGAGAAACTATTTGGCTTAATGTACTGATGTTGCCAGTTTGAATTAAAACAGATATAAGCGACCTCTCTCTGAAATAAAGGTATCTGGCAGTGCATTAGTCAACTAACAAAAAAACTGCATATTTTAATCTGTGCTATAGGTTTTATGAATAAAATATCAAAACAAACTATTTCCTTGCAGATTGTATAGATTAGCAAACACCTGATAAGAGATGGCACACAACAATGCATTCACAGTTGATGCAACTACTAGGTGGTAATTTAGTTAGTGTTACAATAGATGAGTCATACAACGGAAATAGCTCTGGAATATGGTTTCTTTTCAAAGAATTGCTTATGCTGCTTTGTTCTTATCAAAAACATCAATCATTTAAGTGGAGTAAAGTGTCCTTTGCGTTCGCCAAATTGATAGTCGGAACAGATAGGCCAACTGTGTTAATGTGTGAAACCTGAATTACACCACATCATCAACTCCAAAGCATTATTGTAGTGTGGACTTTGTGAAACAATTCGTTATTGGACCATACTCACTTCACTGGCGGTTTAAAAGAGTTAAAATAAGCCACATTTTAGGAACGCTGATCTATCCCGCTGTTGTTCATAAGATGCATTTAGTCCAGCAGTGTGAAAGTTATGTACAAATAATTAGAGAAAAACAAGGAGAAGCCTAGACGACCATTTCCTCCAGTGAACCGTCAATAGGATTCTGGAGACCGCTTCAGTTTGCCTGTAACCAAGCACAATTTCGTGGTTAAAATCCTACGAAAATCCGTTTAATGATGAGTGTGTGCTGACGACGTAGACGTTTGTGATTGTTTGCTTCAGGCCTTGATCGCACAGAAAGCTCAGATTTTCAGTAGCGCGTTACAAGTGCTTAGTTTCGTCATTTGATCGTTCATTTCAGTTGAATGGCAAGGGAACAAGATGGTGAAACATTCATTCCAGCATATCGTTCCTAGTTCAGAGCAGCTGTGGTACATGACCAGCAGCCGTTGGGTTATGGACAACTGGGAAACTCAATGAGGGAACGGGATCCAGCGCGTGACAGGCGACATTGGAGGTTCTAAACAAACAAAATAAGTCAAGGAAGAATAATCTCCCAGATGTGTACACTGAGGTTAAATGGAAACCTGCTGTGATGTGCACAAAAGTATTGTTCACAAACGCAAGTACACGGCACCGGTACGAGTTGGCCGATAATGATCGCTCACTAGTAAAAGACTTCTGATTCAACTGCAGCATCGAAAAACCAGTTAAGGTGTGCACACTTTTGTCATTTCATGACTTGGACAGTCTTTGTGGATCCGGTATTCTTAAAGACCGTTATATTAACTTGTATTCTCATAGTAATTACGTTACATCCGAACAGTTCTGCCAGCGGTACTATCTACCAAGTGGAGATCAAACAAGGTAGCTGATAATCAGATTTCACAATATCAGAAGTAGAAGTGATTATTTGAATGATAGTAGTTTTAGTGGCGAAAATATTATGATCGTTATTCATGGTCTTAATCTTAAAATGTATAAGTTCTGAACAGAAAATACAACATTTTCTGTCACTGTCGTTCTATGGAGAGCCTTGTTTGACCCAAGGCTTGTGAGTGTAAAGGTTGAGTATTTTAAACGTTGGCGCAAACTAGAAACCTATTCCACTGAAATGCTTCTAACGTCCAATATCGGAGGATTGTATATGCGTTTAGAATACCCAATAAATTAATGCATTTTCATCTAAAAAGCGCATAAAGCTTATTCATTCCACCTAATAATATTGTATATTCAACATAAAGAATGTTCAAATATCTGGTACACAATCGTTTAAGCTTCATTGAGTCATATCGCGATGCTTGTGAGTATGTTCGATTACATGCACTATTGAAAACTACAGATCGGGAACAGTTGGTACATCTTAAGCGGTACTTATCAAACATACCACACTCCTCAGCATCGCTTTCAATACATTAAATTTGTCCTCAAGCAAATTCGTCTCGTTATATCGATCGTCCAGGTGAAGGTACCCGAACATATCTCACCTTCCGACATATCGTTTGTCATGTTATCTGCAGCTGTATGCTAAGATGCTTCGGAAGAATCTAGCCAAATTCCTATACATCACTTAATCAAAGTCAATGATATACAACGAGTGCAAAGACCCACACTACTTTTAAACTTGCTACCAGTTGACAGTCGGTGAGAACAAATTTTTGTTTACGCTCTCGATCAAAAAAGAACTGCAGCTCAGCAAATGGTTTACATAATTGCAGCATGACATATTTTGGTATATCCCAATACACTAGACCTAATTTTTGTACGTGAGTTGGAATGCATTATATTGCAATCAGTCCTTCATAATTACGGGAATTTCCCTGGCTTCTTACCGATCCAACTGTGTAAAGTAAAAAGAGGGCAATTCTAACATTTGAAGCAATTCCAGAATGGTAGATTGCACATCATTTAATTGTCGATCGTGTGTTCCAAATTCAGACATACTTTTCAGTTAACCCGCTTCGAAAAGATGCTTTGGACTCAACGTTCTGTCTTATCAGAGGGCGTCAGCAACGTATACCCTTGACAAGACTGGAACTTGAACTCCGGCCTACGTTCTCACTAGACAATCGTGTTGACCATCGCATCATTGATTTTAGAACAGACATACCGAATTGTCATAGACACCCGCTCATCCACATTCGGTTGTCAGTAATGCATAGGTTGTAGCGAAGACACATCACACGTTTTGTCAACCTTGATTGATGGCTTCACGACTAAGATTTCTTACTCCAACAAGGTTGACTGCAAACTGTGGCTGGACGCGAAAGCCGCAATCACATTAGGCAGTGTTAATCACTTATAAGTACAGCGTGGGTAAACACATCAAGATTTGTCTGGTAAATCGTAAAACGGATGTACTCTGTTGTGTACAATAAAATCATCCTAACTGACAGGCGCGAATGAAATCATGCACGACTGGTTTTAGGTTCATATTGATACCGTCTGTCAGTTAATGTCTATATTGGCAACCACACACGTACCCAAGTAGTGGTAGGCCAAACGGTCATTATCTATTTAGACGTCAAATTCATTCCAACCGAGTAAATGAAATTCATGACCGATATAAATAAACATCTGTACCTTTTGTATGCAAACATTCATGGGCTCATTGTCTCATTCACTCCAAGCCACTTGAAACATACCAGTATTTCGGGTTTTCCAGTTTTTCAAAGCTGTCTCCAAGACACCAGTTAACTGTTTGTATGTTTGTCAGTATAAATGGACTTGTTACGAAGGCATGTAACCAGTACTAAGAAAACGCGAGGCATATCAAACCGAGAATACACGATGCATGCTTAAAAACCTGGAACTTCTTCGTTTATTATCGCTAACTGAATACAATAAACTGATTGTTTTAAGTGCAACGTATGCCATACTGTTGTTCGCTTACTGAGCAGTGGTCGGTTTGAAGAAATTATCCATTAAGGTCATCCTGTCCAAAAATAGAAATGCTACTCAATGACATATCAAAATTGAATTTGTGTGGTGTGACAACAGGAAATATTCTCTAGCAAACGAAAATATTCCACAAAGGGGATACCTTTCGATGAGGCAGGCATTATATCTTTATACAAAAGGTCCACGTCAGTATGGCTTGTAAAGCAACACCACACAATTTCCTACAGTCCTACATCATAGGCATGCTTTCGCCAGCAACAAGGGTGTGGCTTTACGACCATTATTGGTAAAGTAAACTATTACCAACCGTTCTCAGTGGCTCTCAATGGTGTGGCAAACAACATTAATGTTTAAGAGAGATTTCATTTGAAGACTATCATTCGATGGGCGTCGGATTAGTGTGAGATTCCACTAAATCGAACTTTCTCACAAACGTCCTCACATTGTCTCCAACTAAGAACATCGAGAATGGGTTATTGTTCGTGTGCTTCAGTGAAGCACATCATATTGCTTCAAGTGTACATTTGAGGCCAGTTAAAAAAACTCTAGGTAACGCTACTATATCGACTGCAAGTCAGAGGTTAATCCAACAGAATGGAGTTTGAAGATTGTGCTTAGATTGATTTACGTACTTTTTTGAGACGATCTGGATTCAGCACCTGAGCGAGTTAGACGTAGCCCAACAAGACGTTTGTGTTGTTTTTTTCTTAGGGTAGATGAGCAACTTTCAATCCTGTATGGTTTTAGAAAATTTAATATTTTACAAAATGTCCCCGGCGTAAAATCTGTTTTGTTTCATGAAGGTAATCCTTCCTGTGTTGTGACACAGAATCACTGAAACTAAATTCAGAATTTATTTATTAGACTGGAGAGCTTGTTGTTTTATCAGTAAAATTTCGCAAAATAAAGTATTTACCGCCACAGCGTCCGGAACAATAGTGCGGTTGACAAAACGACTGGAAACTTGTTGAGTGCATGCTTGAACGATATTTTCCGGGAATAGATTTCTGTTAATTA
>LUCH01002081.1:25235-37336 GCA_013368495.1 Paragonimus heterotremus
CAATCACGGAACTGTTAATCAGGGAGCATTATATTCTTGTTCACAGTTCCGTGATTGACCAGAGAGAAAAACGGGCGCTTCCGGCCGTCAGATTAAGAAAACCTTCAATACCACATGTTCCGTAAGTTTGGTTTGGTGTACAATGTCACTCACAGATACAGAGACTTGATACAAATGAGCAAGTAGGACGATGAGTTAATTTGCTCAGCATATGACCGATGATACGACAGGGTGGATTTTAACATGAGGCAAGTAACCTAATGTAACTCAGCTATGTTCATGTTACGACTATCCTGAGCAGTTATTGTGAACGGCCAATCGTCAATTATACTAGGTCTAGTTGCCAATATCGTTTGTGACTAATTCTTCTCCTTGTTCGGTGGCTCCGTGACAAACAGAGGGCGATGTATGCAGTCGTCTGTTCACACTTACTCAGTAAGCCAGATGCTGACTTTTGCAGTCATGTCATCTAATGAGGTTATAAAAAGTATCTCATGTGTAACTGGACACTCCACTCCCATTCGTGTGAAATTTCAATGTCTGTATGTGGCACCGAAACGAAGCCAAACGCAACGATCGGACCGTATATGCTGTCGCAGGCGCATACATGATTTGAAGTCGAGACGCCTAAACTTTGTCTGTCCAGTCGTCGGGCTGATTGCGCTAATGTGAATCGTCTTGTAAATATTCGTGTATGCTTTGTGGTCTTATCCATTCACGAACCCCACCTGTTCGTCCCAATAAATCTCACAAATAGGCAAGTTTACAACGCAAGAAAATGGGTTGCCTAATTTTTCAAAAACAATATTAGACTCGAAGTTAATGAATAGCTTTCACTCGTCATTATCAATGCTCAACCACACACGATCATCACGCACGTGATGTCGAAATTCCGATTCATTTAATCGTTCATATATGAGGTTATGTGGTCATACCGACAGTTGTAGCATATGTCTCCAAGTTAGCGGCAAGAGATCCACACAAGGGCTCCTTCCATACCATCGAACTGCAGTTTCCGAAGCCCCAGAGGAACGTTAATCCAGATTATCGCTACCACAAATGGCAGTTTGTTGGTATGGAACACAGTTTTTTCTCCGGAAAACAACTATAGGTTAGAGGGGTTTGTGTTCAGACAATACCACAGGTCACTTTGGGTTGCTTTGTGGATATAACGGCGCTTTCGTAATCGACATAGTTAGCTGAAAACATTAATCATCTATCAGTATACTTCATTTTGAAAAATCTGTGTTAATTAAGGATGGTAGCAACTCCCAGGAAGAGACTCAATACTATTCAGAACAGGTTTATCATCTTGGATTATTCCAGTTCGGGTCCTTTAGACCATATGAACGTGAAATTCTATCCACTTCTCAAAAGCACCGCTTTTTCCCTACACATATAGTGTTTTCAATGTTGGTAGTAACCAACTATACAGTTTCAACCTTTATGGTTGTATGCACCGAGAACACTTTTACATTCACATATTCTAAGAGTTTGGATATAATCAGACATTATTTACCACAGCAATCGATCGGTAAGGATGAAAATCAACAACAACAACAAATTGATTTAGTCAGGTCAGATGCAACAGTTTAGAGTGTTCCGGATAGGATGTTGAGATAAACGGATAGGTAGCAGATCTGACTAGCCTGTAATTAGATATGTTAGTCGAAGAATGCATTACTTACAGGCGGTGTGGCAGATTGCGTACTTTAGACTAGACACAAGTGCGAAAACCGTGGGATTCGGCCGGAATGGACCCAGTGACAAAAGCAGCATGCTCAAAGGCAGCAAGCTTTCTACCAGCTGACTTGTAAAACCACGTCAGAGGGCGCAGAAATGTCCTACCTGGGTGACATTTCACAAACGTTACTTAAACGGTCGATGCCCAAAAGTGCAACAAAACAGCGGCGACAGTAATAACACTCCAGTGTCAGTTCTGAATCAATTAGCTGATTCTGAGTTATCATGAGTATCCGATTTGTCTATAAGCGTACCCAGTAGGATAATCGGTGTACATCTTTCCATCCGCTTTTCGCTAGGAGTGTAAACTGTAAAATAATGACCTAATTCTGAATTCCATGTATTTTTGTTTGGTATGCTATTCGCCCGACCGCCGGAGTTAATCATCCAAGAAGACATAATGTTGTGAATTGTGCCTTCGGGTGAGGGTAACAGAACTTTTGAAGTACAGTGTATAATTAAAGTTCGTTGCGGAATAGTTAGATTAACTTGTTCGTTTGAACTCAAGGTTGTACACGTTTTTGAATATAATCTACTTGGATATCGAACTGGTTATCAATTAAGCCCCACGGATAATTTCAGTTCACTCTGTATCGTAACAGACTTCATAAAAAGCCTGATGAGAATGACCACAAACAGCTGTTAGCACAACTGACCACCTAGTGAGCGCTTGATAACTATATTTAATTACAAAAGTTTACAAGGATTCGTGACTTGAATCAAACCTTGTAGAATATTTTTTAACGAATCAGTTTTAGTTTATAAACGCCTGAACTTCAAGAAGAATCGAAGCGTTAACGACCAGTGTTATCAGAACTAGGTGGACACGCGATTACCCAAACTGAACATTACTCAAAGTTGACCACAGCATAGGCGATCATATGGACAGTTCAGCCAGTCCCTCACAAGTTTCGCATATTTGAGGATCCTGATTTGAACATTGGTCTCAGTTCTCAAAAAACAACCTCGTTAACCACCGCATCACAGACTTCGTATCAGACACGATTGGATTATCATGCCTGATCGCCCCATCTAATTCTGAATAACATTCAGAAAGGTCTGTAAAAATCTTCAACTAACGAAAACTACGAGCAAATGCGAATGGGGTTCAATTACTTACTCCCTAACTCTTCAGCTGGTCAACAGCAATCGACGTGGGGCTGTGTAATTTTAAGGATTTTCATAATTTCAAATTTAGTGAGAGTACACCTACTATATTTCCTCTCAGACCGCTGTTCGAGCCCTTCGAGTAAGCAAATTTTGCCCAGCTAACGTGAGGTCATTGACGAATTGATCAACACGACTGTCTCATGTGAACGCTGACAGGAATACAAATACTGGTTTACAGAAGGATATATACTATTGGAACGCCCTAAAAACAGTGAAACATGGGTGTAATTCTTCAGTCGAAAAGTAGTTGACTGAACGATCTATGTAACTTTCGAAGTATGTGAACAAAATTGAACAAAGGAAAGATTACTATCAGTCAGATCCTTGACTACACATCAGGAGGTGTGTTTCTTAGTAGTGTCTGGCAAGTGGATCTCCGATAGTCCTAATATGAGTCGTAGAAATCGGGCACGGTTCACGTAACATCTACACAGGCGACTGAAAAGTATGTCATTGAGAACTAATTCTGATCAATTTGGAGTTGAATGCTGGATCCATCTCGTTACGGTTTCAAAATTCTACTTACGATACATATAGGATTTGATTTGTTGCGTTCGTAAACCGTAAAACTTCTACGGATGTGTTATGAAAGGACATTTTTGAGCTTACGTTATGACCCAGCACTTCCCTTGTTGCACTATACAATATGAGTACCGGTGTTCTAAACGGTTGCTTATCGGTATTGCAAAAACGATCAGCCACTGTGAGTAAACGAAGCTTAATTCTGGCAAGTAAAAGTAAACAGTAATACTAACGATATTTCCATTACAATAAGTCATTGTTGCATATAACTACAGTCGAACTCAGGTTATAGCACCAATCATCTGATTCAGTCAAATGGCGCTACTAGGTAAGAATGGTGAACTGTTTCAATTCTGCCCACGTGTTTTCAACGTTCTGTCATGGAGAGCGCGAAAATGGAAACCGAACTCATCTAATTCAAATTTATCTCTGAGGTACTCAGAATTTTTAGTTCTGCGCGTTCATCGCTCAACTTTCCCTCATAAATGGTACGTCTGTACTTCAGCCTTTGCAGTCACATGTTTTGTACCCTCGGCTTTTTAGGTTAAGCTGCGCAACGTCTTTTCTCAAAATAGTGGAACGTCGAGAGCGAAAGTGCCCAGTGGGACACATCGAAACCATTGTCACTGGCACAGTTGAGGGTCTCAGTTTGCGCTGTCGTCATTCAATACTCACTATCAGAAATGTTCGATATACTGTCAAGTTAACTTGTCTTTTGCACACCTCGTGTTTGTCTGAGATGTGACGCTGGATCACTCCATGAGCTATCTCTTCCAACGATGCTACCTGACAGCAGAGGTCGATTTCTCAAACTTTTGTCACCAGGTTTAGCAATAGTCGACTGAGCAGAAATCTTTGGTCTATTGCACTGTGTGTTAGTTGAAATGACTGTTGCCAAATCGATCGCACAATTCGTGTGAATGGGCCAGTTAGCTGACTGGGATCGAATGTCCAACCTTCTCACCTGTGGGCGGATAGCCTTGTTGTTGAGACATGCGTATGGTTGACCGGCATTTGAGGGATCTCTTGTGTTCTGAACGTGCCATGGCCGCCTGTGTGCTCCAAATTCGTGTTACTGCTCAAGCTGTATTCTGATTAATCGTGCCTTTCTCGACCAAAGGCGTTTCCGACCCTACGCTTCAGAATGGCGACACCACTCGTAAATGTCAGAATGATGTTTGTACATTCGCTGAGTCGAGCGTTTTCTCTACTGTTGTTATTGCCTGTATGGTTTAGTGAAAATTGCGTCCGAATAGGAATACAACACTGGCCTCATAGGCAGGATTAAGTCAGCGGTATTTGAATAGTGTAGAGCATGCAACGGAAAAACTGACGATCCTGATGTCGGCAAGATACAGCGTTCCTTTTTCACACCACCGACGACTTTCAGAATGTGCTGTCGTTGTGGCGGAAATCTTCGTAAAACAGAATGCCAGAAGTGTTCGGCTGGTAAACTTGACTGCAAGGGCTGAGGCAAACGAAGACATTTTGCTCGTTGCCTGATAACAAAACCTTCTCGTTTGATACGCCCGTACTTTGCACAAAAGATTTGCTTGCCGGGGAGACCAGTTCGTATGTAGTTTACCGATTTTGTGTGCCGTGGGGATGGTGTTGACAGAGTAAGTGCTACTAGAGAAACGGCGCTATTATCAAGATGTCTCTAGTTAAAAAAATTAATTGGGTGACTCTCATTACCTAAAGAATGTGAAATGTATTCATAAAGTATATGCACCTTTTAGACTGACTGCGCACCATTTTGCTTGGCAGAGGAACAGGCCTGTGAGGCGTCCGGTGTTTGTGTGAATGTCCCACTTGAACAGTCCGATTCCAAGTCCAGACTAATCAGGATATGAGAATCTCAGTTCCGTCGAACACGTAGTCCATCTATCTCATGAAAACCAGGTTGTTTGATTTGTACTGTTACTCTGTTGAGGAACCAAACGATCGCTACCCTGGATGGACACTTTTACTAATATGGTTTGTGGGGCTCACCATGTGACAAGTTTTTCGGATTATCAATTTGATGTTTACAGTAATCTTCGTATCGTTACGTTCATCAGACCATCTCGAGTGACGTTTTTTGGAATACCACAATGATGTACCTGAATAGGTTCGGACAGATTCAACATCAATGGTATGTTCAGATTCAATCAAATTACCACACAAGTATTATGTTGCACACATTTTAAACAGCCAGTCAATTCTCACGGGCTGGTCTTGTTGGAGTCATTTCATATAAACTGTTGTCAGTGACAAGTGGTAGCCAATTTAACCTGGCGTTTATGGTGAAGCCAAACGTATGCGGATTATACTATGATCACACTTGATATGTTTACAGACTTCCCTTACTAACAACTGTACGAAGGACTTTTCCGTGGGGTAGCGATCAAGTTGGAATGTATACTTGTTGACAGATACTTAATGAACACTAGAGTCATGTGATGTCTGATGGAAGTTGGCCCGAATCACAGGAATTATAAGAAAGTTATAAGTTGGAAGAATGTATATGAATACACAATTTTATGTTTAACTGTTGACAGCCTATGACAGATAAATAGGATTTTCGTCTCATTAAAATTGATGTAGGAAGTCAGCAAATGTGAGAAAATGCTAGAAGAGGATTTCATCTACAGCCTATCAAATAAACAGAAAGCTTTTTGAATATATGGAGAAGAATAACTGACTAGATATAAATGTGAAAAGTCGGGCATGGCTTTATTTTGCTGAAAACATTTTGATACCCATGTCATCTGGAGTCTACCTTACTTTCCCGAATGTGTGCATCAGGGCTGGGCTCAAAAATACAGAACAATGAGACTGTCCCAGTAGACTTTGGTATATTGTTCCGGACTAGATATACCCAGATGATGATTGGGTGTTTTCCATCGAACAAGATAGTTGTTTAATGTTGTAACTCTGGAGATAGTAAACCTGGCTAGTCAGTGGAAGATTCCACAAGGAGTACTATAAATGGGCAGTTACCAACGTGTCAAAATTATCTTCTCTTGAATGTCGATAACAGTTGGAGATTTGTCTCAGGCTGAACAGTCCGTCCGGGTGGGATAACAAACGGGTATGGTAATGCTTTCAGTCATACTTTCTCGATAAGTTCCGTGCCCTTCATGAGTTACGGGCAGCAAAATTGAATGTCTGATCAGAAGCAGGATGTGTTACTGACGTGAACACTAACGAAAAGCTTCACTAGTGGAAAATCCTGAGCAATCCAGTGCACAACTGGTCAACCGACTCAACATTCTTAGCCATTGAGATACAGTCTAGAAGCAGAATGAGATCGTCCGTAACGATCTATTCTGAATTCATTTAACAAACAGTAACACTTAGGTTTTCATTCCAAACAAAATACTCCGTACAGCAAAGTAGACTACTGTCATGGTTTTGAAACGACGGCACAGTAGTTACACAATCTAAAAGCAAAAGCATATCAGTTCCTGCTAGAATTCAATTCAAGTATACAAGATAACCAAGCGATTCCATCAGAATGCGATATCAATCAGCTGTGGGTTTGCAATATCCATACAATATACATGTAAACCCTGGCTAAATCCAGAGAAGGTATTTCGAGAGCAATAATCGTCCAAAATCGGTTGAGGCAAGTCGTCACAACCAACAAAAGCAATACCAATCACTTCGATATACAAATAGATTACATCATCAATATTAACCCATCTTATAAACCATCGTTCTCCCATAGTTTGATCCGTGAAGTCCTTTCATCCCCTTTTGCACACACGTCCAAAAACTGAGCTTTGTATTTGAAGAGACAGCGCAATATGCCCTACAACTTGAGTGTGCAAATTAACCTGGGCTGCCTTATTTCACAATAGGATATATTGCACTGCTCTTCAGAAATATACTCCTCTCCGTCAACGAGTACGAAGTATCTACGGACCGCTGATGAATTCTCCCGACTTATTAGTAGGTTCCCTGTCTATATATACGAGAACAACCGTCTGACGATTGAAAACCGCTTGTGGTAGATGCAGAGGTCAGGCAAACTAACTAGCCAATCAGAAAGTCTAAGCTGTAAACCATGACGGGGGTACAGCTACTACACAGGACCAAGTGATGTGCACCTGAATTGTGATCTGTGTGGAATACGTGAATAATAGCCTAACACGACAAACCGAACCCTGCCAGGTCCACAAAAAGGATCATGTTTTGTTAACCAGTGGGTTCTACCCTGGACAGTAACGGGTACGTCTGTGATTTATATCTGTCGCTTACATCCAGCCAGACATTTGCTTTACTTCACTTTAGCACAAAAATTGTAATGATCCGTTTCGATTCTAAAAAAGTAAAATAATCGTGTTATTTTGTGTAGTTGTTTATGCTTCAAACTGTAATGACGTTCCAAAATGGAATGATGTACATTTCACAATAAAAGCCGATTGAGAGAACTCAGAGGTTTCGCGCCGTAAAACAGGCATTATTTACTACGTACTACGGCTAAGTATTCACACTCTCCTACTTACTGATGGCATCAGTAATACATTGGCTTGAACACTGGCTAAAGTCACCGCGGACACTCGACTGGCCTCGTGGTTGGTGCCACTTATCGGGTATGAGTAGCAGGTAAGCTTCGACCGTAAATCTTATTGCGTATCTTTATCACACATGACATTGAGAGGTGACAACTTACTTTCATGCTACATTTCCATGTATCTCAGGATCACGAGATACGCGAATTATTACAAATGTCAACAGTACATGTGTAAAACTTTCAAACACTCAATCTATCTCATGATCATAAGTGTATTTGGAACTATGGTATGTGACAACAGTCAAGCATATATTTCCAGTAACTTTTCACCAGCAAACACACCATTTACGATGTTATAAATTTTAACTTATTTCAGAATAAAAAGCTTATTGCACCTTAGCAAATTTTGTGTAAGTGGTCGCAACAGCTGCAGTGATAAACTGTCCTCCTTTAGTCTGTGATACGCCGCTCAAAATAACTCGCAGATAAATTATTGTCTTGTAACCCGTTTTTATTTTGCATGGCTATGCCATTTGTGTTGTGCTTGCTTTAGTAACTGAGCTTAAGGGCGGGTGGACATGTCCGATATAGCCATAAGACCCACCCCAAAAGCATGTACCGCCATTTGGTTTACGTTCGCTGTATTGGGGCAAGCTATCAGCCTGGATGTATGCATGAATCGTGTGACTTAACCAGGGTTTGCACAGCTGTGGTGCCGTAGCAACTTAAACGGTCAATGCAAATACACCTGTACTACCCAGACTGCGAAGAACGAACGCTTAAGCACCATATCCACATCACAACCAGACGGCATGGAAAACATATTTACGTCAGCAGTTTAAGTAGTAATTTGGAAATACTTTAGACAGATGGGTCGTATTGACGTAGTTAACAAAATGTCAACTCAAGTCTAAAGAGTGATACCTTCGAGTTCTTTGTCAATGATTCAATGTTTATGCTATTATACATCTATCTCAGCAATGTTAATCCATGGCTTCTCTACGAGAGCTGGAAACTTTTCAGCGAACTACAGTACGTCCGTGGGTTTTACAGGTACAGTTAATCAGCAGATCAACAACAATGAGAACTCTGCAGCTCCTGGGTTCAGCAGTATACTAAGTGAGAAATGTATGAAATTTGTCATCTTCTCTCATCATTGATGAGTAAAACCAAAACATGTTTTTACTCACAAATCGAGTAAACCAGACATGTGTACGATCCGAAAAACTACGCGTTCAAACTTTCATTGTGTTAAGGCTGGGTCTGAGTGCGTAAAAATGAATAGCTAATCTTGTGTTTGACTGTGAATAGGTGCATAATGCCCACGTAGAACTACATGATGGAACAACACCTACTGACATTTAGACTTCCTAGACATATAATGAAGGAAAATGTGTTAATGTTTCGAGTAAATGAAACAAAAAGATTCGGAACTGCGGGTGCAGCAACATGACTACCTCTCGCGGTTAGTAAATCCGATGGGTTTATTACGAACGTGAATACTTTGCTGTGAGTAAATTTCAGCTTGATTGGACCATTGTGTCAATTGTCCATTGCGACCTGTGTACGTTTGCGCCTAATAATACGATCGATTGTCATGCGAGGTTCATGCTGTAATCTCACAATTCACGTTACTGAAATATCTGTTTCGTAGGGTTAACAACACAGATTTAAGTAGGTTCAAGCTCCTTTCTTCTTAGTGGTAGTCTACTTTCATGATGGTTTAACTTTCAATATTCCTTATAACTAATACAATACCAGCAGCCTAACAAATGTTACGACCATATGGTCTTTCTGTGCAGAAACAAACTTGTCAGAGTGGTGCACGCACGACACTGAGTGAATGTAGTAATCTGAGCGAGTCTTAGCTACGGAGCCACAGTTCATTGTAATCAAGGCATGATTTCTTACTAATAGTTATTCGCATTTTAATACTATCGGACTGAAAAACTTTTCCAGGTCTTTTTTAAGCACCACGGACTAGTTTGTTTCCCTACCGTTCACCTTCAATATATCCAGCATAAACAAGAAAAACGTCCTCAAATGTTTATTTTCTAAACTTAACAGGTATGCCCTTGCTGGTTTTTCGAAAAGACTAGGTGAGTGACACTTGTTTAAGTGATCTCTTTCTGATAGTTATTCGGTGAGCAATGCTTGAATGGGTAGAATTTCAGACTACTCTGTTGCTAAGCTGCACACAGTAAGCTAAATGATTCATCAGATATACGTGCAACGACCACGCCACAAACATTAACAACAACTGACGAATACTACCCAGAGGACAGTACAAAGAGACCATCAAGTGGGGATAACCAATCCAGACCACGGGTTTACTGAAAGTTGGGTTCTGAGAAAAGAGTGGCACTGGCGGCAGTGTCTTTCGAGCGGGATTCAGCCGGCGTGGGTTTACAGTTCAACAAGGCGTAGTACAGCGAGGTTGACATTTTAACGACAAGCATGGTGATGACTTGATGCGTTGCTGTGGTGAAAATCTACTCGAATCACCGCTTATCCAAACTCCACTACAATAGAGGATCTAACAAGCGGTCACTCCAAACGTCGCGTTAAATATACTACATGAGGACTGGACGAACAGACCCAATGTTGGGCCTTCCGTTCTTTGCTAATTTCTTTGTTCTGTACTGCACCAATTAACGTTCAGTTTGTGACTTTGTATGTGTCATTAGGATAAGCAAAAGACAGACTGTGATTTCTTTCATACTGTTGTATATTCATATATTTGGCTTCTTGTCTCATGAATACGAACTGCTTACTGCAACTAGTACGAGGTCTTCTCCTTATTAGTTGCGTAGGAGGTTTCAATTCGAGTACGATTTCCAGGGCTTTTGGAAGTTCGTAATTCCGAGTATCACAGTTGCCTGGTGGCATGTACGGACGAGTGAGTCGGCTCTTTTTGAAGTGTGCACACCTGGTTGCAAGAAGGTATAACAGCATTATCTGTTTATGCAAATCAAACGTATTACCGAACAAATGAAAAGATGTTTTGTTTGCAAATAAGCCAACTATAAACCAGCAATATTTTCACCGGTTAACGAACTACTCGATCAATTTAACCAAACAAATCCCTTGAAGGACACATGTCTTTCGTAGTTTAGTAAAATATTATGGAGACCCAGGGAGGAAAGGCAAAATGATGTCACATCACTGTCGCAGCTGAAAGTCTTTATCTGGTAAAACATACGAAACGTAACTTCGGAACTGTGGATAAACCATAGTACCAACTACACAATGCAGTGACGCATATATCCATCACCACTCCTATACTTGGCTGATGACTGATATGGGAACCGTCCATGTGTCACTCAAGCGATATCCTATTGGAAAGATATTATTGGGCAGCTGAGAAACCGACATCATTTGTCGCCCATCTGGGTTCGCTTTTGGATCATCACAATGAGAGAAATAACCTTGAATTGAGGGAACTCTGTTGTTGGGCTACTTGGCCCACGAATGGTCCCATTTTCGAAGGCGTTTGCGTCGTTTATTCCCAGTTTATTGCATTTTGGAGTGTCACAGTAGTTCCCGAGGACAAGCCCGTCTTTTCGGACTTACTGTAGATATCATTCACGATCCGCAGCTTCATCAGCACCTCTATCGATACCTCATAGATCTCATCCATCCATATGGAGAACGAATAACGTTGGTCAGTGTGACCTCTGTTTTTGTTGACTGCTACTGCTGGACAGGAGTTTTATGCCCTCAACCATAACTTGGAATGCACATGCGTTGTTAACTAACAGATCGTTCACTATCAAACTCCTCACCGTTTGAATCAATAAATACCAGCTATTCAAGCGCTTTCAGAAGAACCGTTGTACCCTGAATTTTAAGTAGACTAAGGAGGCAGAGGTTGCTTCTAGACATTTGATATGGGCCAGTTGCTGCGTCGAATTTCTGTCAGTGTGTTGGCATGCTGAACACTTAGAAATTCGATGTCTTAGGTAACAGAACATTTAGTCAC
Organism: Paragonimus heterotremus; assembly: GCA_013368495.1. Lineage (NCBI taxonomy): Eukaryota > Metazoa > Platyhelminthes > Trematoda > Plagiorchiida > Troglotrematidae > Paragonimus > Paragonimus heterotremus. Next base: position 37,154 of record LUCH01002081.1, read on the forward strand.
AACAGGTCATGTGGTAGACCATGCTCCTTCGTTTATTAGTCCTACGACGCAACTGGAGCCCATAGATGTTGACGATTTCATATGCATTGTTAATCAAGAGTCACACATTGGATCTCTGTTGCCAAATGTGTTAACGTACTCAATCTGGTTACGGTGGCATTGCGATCATTTACCCCACCCTGA
>LUCH01002081.1:44225-103097 GCA_013368495.1 Paragonimus heterotremus
CATCCAGGAGTAGCTCATTACTGTGTACGAATACATCATTACATAAAACTACGGTCATTCGCACAGTTTTTGTCCTGGATATAAAATTAACAGTAACTATCCATCCTTTTCCGTGCAACTTATCAGCAACTATTTAAAAGAGTGGTCGGGGATTTGGTAATTCCTGAGTGAACATCACTCACATTTATTATACACACAAACGAAAGTGATTGAACTTCCAGATGTGATAATTCAGTCATGCCTAGTGTGAGCTCAGTGGCGTAGTGGTCAACACGGTTGCTTCATGAAAGCCTAGCCAGAGTTCTAACCCCAGCCGTGACAGAGATATGCACTATTGATAAACCCTGACAAGAGCGAAACCACTGTCTAGTGTTTCCTTTCGAAAGAGGCCGGCTGGAAAGTCTTTCTGAATGCGACAGTTGTGATGAAATGTGAGTGATGTTCATCCTCAAAGACCTATTCAGTTTTCATGTTGTGTGACCGTCACAGCAACCACCTGTTTCTACGCATAGACTACATACTACTCACTGACGTCCTTAGCAGTCTATTACAACAATGAAATGTGAAACAAAGCTTGAGTAACAGGAAGCAACCTTGACAATGTAACTCCACCGTGACCAGAGCTAGAGTAAATTGATAAAGTAAATTTGAAACACTGGGTTCCCTTTAACCACTTCACTAGAGCAGAAAGAAGACATATATTGCTATATGTTAACATTTCATTTACTCTCATCAGTCGCAAACGTAAAACATGCAAGTTAAATACATCATACCAATAAGGACAGACAGGGATTAGACACACATCCAAGCACGCCAAGTATTATGTAATCACGACCGTTTGCGACTGATGAGAGTAAATGAAATGTTAACATATCGCAATATATGTGTTCTTTCTGCTCTAAATAAAGTAAATTTGATCGTACCAACGAAAATAAAGGAGATATCAGACAGGTAGCATTCAGTGACGAAGACAGTCCATAGTGTCTGTGTGTTATTGATAGTCGTACATCTTTTATCTAGACAATGAATGCTTATATGCTAGATGCCTACACTCAATGAGATTAGGATGTACAACATGATGAATTTTGTTGACCGTTAAACTTGTTTTATCCCTCTCCATGCCAAGCTACGAAGATATCACGCGTTAACTGTTTTCCACGTTGGGTGTGAACCATCCATTTTCCAAATGTTAACACGCATTTATGAAGCAACGTAATAATCAAAATACTATTAACTGAATGGCAGACTCACTTAAGAAAGCACTATAACTCTGTGTTTCCAAAACCTGCCATACGTTCATCTATTTTCCGACGAGTCAAGTAGAATGTAGAACGCAAACACGCCAGGTCTGGGGAGACATTCAGTGTTGACACTAATACATACAGTGTGATTGGTTAATTGAACATCAGCGCATACGTACTTTCCAGGACTGGACGCAAATGGGTGGTGAATGACCGAAGGCACTAACTAATGTGTATGAACACACACTACACTCTCAAGGTCACTTGCGTGGTATACACATCTAATGTACGCAAATGTCATTATGCAATCATGGAAATCATCACCTCTTTGAAATGGCTAACGATGAAAAGTGGTATTCCTAGCAATCTGACTGTTAAGTCCGTGAAATGATTTTTAATTTTTGCATAAAATATGGACTGCAAAAATAGTGAACAGCCGGCAACATGTCTGCCTGAGCTCGTTGGGCAAACCTTCACCCAGTCGCTTTGGTGGCATTGCCTGGGGCGTGTAACTTAAGTATGATGCTCATGTTTACTAGCAACCAATCACCTGACCATTTGTTCACAAGTAATCGAAATACTTTGTTTGTTTTAAAGTAGTCAGTCGTCTTGTCAGACTGTCTATCAGTTATGCAATTTCGGTGGTTAGCAGTAACGTAGATGGACTCTCACTATATGTACTAGAAAGAAATATAACGTGGTAGTCAATCCACTGGATAGTTTAGTGGGTTCTTAATGCTAACTAAATCGGTAGCAGCCGAACTAAATAATGAGCTTCTATGGTTCTTGCTACATATACTCTCATGAAGCAGTTACTAAGGCGTGAATACATGAGGTTCCAACGGCTGGCTGGCATTCACTCGATGCACGGAATTCTCACAGCTCTACTGTTCCAGAATCGGGTCGTTGTTCAGTCAGTTCTGTTAAATCTCCGGCTTCGGTCTGATTGAGAAGTCTTTACTACGTGGCTATCAAACGAAATAAGTAAGAGAGGTCCTGCATGGACTTTTCCCAAACGAAAGAAACGTTCCTCCCAATCCATTCCTTGTCTCATTACCGCACTGTTTAAACATCATTCCATTAGAACATATACCTGTCTACGTAGCTGTCTTTGACTGCACACATCCACGTATTCTTTGTCTCGCTCATGACGTATCCACATAGGTCACATTTATTAGCTGCCAACATTGAATAATTTCTACTGGTTCCCTTCTTCACACTGGGAGTCGTTTCGCCGCGGCTTCGTTAGTTTCCATTCTCTTTGTGTGACGGTCGCACTTGTTTGTCTCTGCTAACCATGACCCTTTGTGTGGTTTCACTGTACTGTTAAAATTTATCCAGAACCCTGGGCGAATTGGGGGTTGTACTTTGTTTATGCAGTAATCGTTGTATCACTACTACCGTTGTTTCTACTATCAGCAGTTGGTTGGTCATGAGATACATATGCGTTATTCAACTTCCATCTGGTAAACGCCACAGGTATATTGAGTATCACTTATAATTGATTACAGACAGCAGGAGGTCAGCAAATGGAAGATTAGCAGAGTAATACATAGTTCACATGACGTGAATGCAGTTCAAAGTTATTTTGATTGATTCAGCCAAAACTCCACATTTTGACTGTAACAATCAGATAATCAACCGAAGTGGAGAGTAGCACAGTTCTTTTGTCAAATCGTGAATCATCATATGCAAAATCCAATTGACCAAGACGTGTTCAAGCCGCCAGCACAGAAAAGGCAATCATATTGCAGGATTGCCTCACTAGCTGACAGTCGTGGTTTAAGTCTAAGAGTTAAATAAGATGTAGTGTTACACCAGAATATGGGCAGGCCACTAATGAGATATTCATGACACGTCTCCGTCCATCAAAGAGGAACTTCAGATCTGGGGTTGTTCTTTAGAGATTTAGTTTTGAGTAGACAGTTACTTCCCGCTCACCTCAGAACGCAATGCCTATCTCTGCGGCAAGGGTTGATTACATCGTAGTATTCAAAGCTGTATCCGATCGGCATAAACTAGAGGCAGCCGGCATAGCGGTTCTCTTGGCCTCCTTGAAATACAGTCTCACCGGTCACTTTATGCATGCGTTTTTCTGCAAGTATACTTGACTGTATATTCGATATTTGTACACATGTTTGTTGAAGGTGTCAGTAACTTTCAAATTCTGCAATTTGCAAACCATCATTTTCCGTCGTATTCAATTTCTCTTTCAGTTCATTTAGGGTCTGTTTCTTTACACGCCAACCGTTCAGCCGATTCTCATTCGTTGACCTACACGCAAGCGGGAACATACAAGTAATCGTTTTTTCCTGTAAACTGTCACGAATCTGAGGAGTCAACAATTTTAACTCACAAGTGGGAGATTTACAAATTAGCCTTCTCTCTAAGGTAAGGTATGCATTATTGAATAGCTCTAATCAGTGAGCCGAACTCATGTCCACTTTTGTAATGAACCAATCAAAGAACCAATGTGGTTCGGATTTTTGTGCTCAAAAATGAGTCACGCTAAAAGTGCTATGTATTCGTATTTCATTCAACTTTTCATTCTCGTCTATCCGACCTTAATGTGACACAGTTTCAACAAACTTACTGGTAACTCCCAATGATCCGAATTAGTCGTCGTCAAAAACAATCCACTCTTACTGACATTTCGCTGAGACCTCGGAGTGCACATATACTGTGTCAATATACAGTTGGCATGTGTCTCTAATCTACAGTGGAACATTAACGATTCAAACGGAGACACAAAGTATGACGTATCAAATAGGCAAATATATATATCTATCAGCCGAACGATGGTGTATGCGATCAAACAGTTCCGGTTCTGAGCAGGACATAGAAGCGACTGATATTTTCAGTACATATTACCGAGTTAGATCAAGATATCGATCAAACTGGGCACCAAGAAACTAAATTGACGGTCACCTTATTGATCCTTTGGGTAATTCTTGTTATTTGGATAAGGCGATTAGATACGTGAATAGTCTGACAGATGTCTGATCTTCAGAATGAAGGAACACTTACTCAAATGGATGCAAAAGTCCGTGTTACCGGAGAACGGCAATGTTGCTGAAACACGTAAACAGCCAGTTTCATCAGTCGCTGTACACGTCCTGACCACTGGTCATGCTATCGATCCAGCTTATGCATTCAGAGTTCTGTTGAGTCACTCCAATTTAAGATTCGTGAGATCTGCTGAGGCTGTAGCAATCAATCGTCTCAGGCCATCTCTGTGTGTTCAGAGAAAACTGTTGGTGAACTTGACCCTTCCCTGGACCTAGTAACTTATCTTAACCCGCCTATTGATTATCAAACCCCTGAATTGTTTGCTATAAAAAACCGATCCATGTTATTGTAAATTTGGTACTGATGAGTCAATACGAAATGCTTGCATCTACCAGTTTTCGTGTTCTGACTGTTTTGTTCAAACTACTTTTGATTGTACAGCAATAATTCACATAAAACCAGTTGAAAAACTGAGAGAAACTTTAGTGCTTTTAGTGGGGCAGCCATTGATAGGTAGTAAATTAAAAACTATAATTATATGATATCTAACATCGAACGTTTTAGTAAGGATAATGTCACTGACAGGTCGTTTTTCATAGTGTGCTGCAGAATGGGAGTGGTATGCACAGGGTGGCTTCGACAGGTTCACATAAGTACGATCGATTTTACTTGTTCTGCTGGAACATGTTAAAGAATAAATTACCAAACAGACAATAATTGTTTCACCAATCTGTCTTCGTAATGGAAGTGAATGACGGAGTACTTTATTGATTATATGCTCATCAGCGAAATGGGTTATGCTGAAGCCTTGAACGGTTGTTTCTAAAACAACTATGCGAAATATATCGCAAGATTCGTTCTGTTCGAACGGTAGAAAGTGAAAACACGAAAGTCCATCAGTCATTAACAAAATTAACGTCATGTGAAGTGGATGTAAGCTCACAATAAATAGTCATGATGACGAGAATGCGCATTTTGGTGATCACAAACGAACTGATTTGGATAGCTTAAAAGATTGAAGGTTGAACTGTATCTGAAGTCCGGGAGATCAGGCGTGCTTAATTATGGAGGTCAGCAACAGACAATCGACACTGAGTATTTCGACTGATGGGTAATTAAATCCACTAATTCGGTGTAATGGATAAACTGCCAGTTCTTTTGCAAACATGTAGGTTTGTGTGGCAATTTATCTCGTTACACTCTCAGATGAACGTATTCTCGCATAATACTAGTCTCTCAGTGCGCGAAGCTAAGAAGATTATGGCTGTTTCTCCACTAAACACACGTGTCAGACTGGCTAACCTGTAGACTTGATCAAAACCCCATCGAACAGCACACTCATTGCACACGCACAGGAGGATACTGAGAGCTAGCGATTTGAAGGTTGTCTGACAGCGAGAATGGAACAAGCTACACCCAGCCCATTTTTCTTCACTTGTGAAATTCGTGGAAACGATTCCTTAAATTCGAAACGGAACTGGAGAGGTACGCCCTACCGCAGCATCTATTCACAGATCACCTGTTACAAGGTGTGACGATCTACAGCAGTTCTACACAGAAGCGGACAGTCAGGGGTGTGTGGAGTGACCGAATTGTCTGTAAAAATATTGACCAGTCTAATGATTTTGTTGTGAGAGATAAATCAGCCACATATCGACCGTGATTAACACATCAATTATTTCCAGATTAAAGTCACTGATACTGCCAACGGAGTTCAGAGTTATGATTCATTCACCACGTCATCTGTATGTGCGATCAATTCATCGCTGAATAGCAGTTTGTCGTTCAGCTACGTGGGCTTACACAGACAAAGTGTGCGTTTGTGCAGTGGGTCGCCTTGCATGATTCCTCATCTAAGACGCGTCGGCGGGCCCGTCATCTTGCACTTGTCGATGTCTGGCTGGAGTGGATCGGGCGACCTTCGTGATTGGACAGGTGGTCTTCAGTCTGCATAGTGAGAAATCGAAATTAGCACGACGTACGCCATTTTGTTTCTGCTGTTTTCCTATTTCTTACAGAACATATTGTCAACGTTGTGCCAATTGATCAACCAGTGGAAAAGTCCTGTGAAACAAACTAATCAGTATGTACCCTTTCAGTCCTTAATCTGTATGTTAGGTATCACGTGTCATATAAACATTCCTACCCGAACCATTTCTTCCGTCTACTCGCTTGCCTGTTAAATTTGCTAATGCGTCCGTGTGACCAGTGTACAGTCTACTGATGAGTAGTAGCTGAGGCTTTGGCTAATTTCAGTTTGAACATCACTCGCATCTAATCACAGTTGTTACATTCCGATAGATAGATGAAGTTGATCCCTTTCGAAACTAAGCACTAGACTCGTGTTTCACTCTCAATAGAGCTCGTCAGTAATGCATATTATTACCACGGCTGGGACTAGAACTCCGACCGCGTTTTCATGAGGCAACTTTGTAGATCACTGCGTCCCTGAACTCATATTAGGCATGACCGAATTATCATGTATGAACACTCAATCACCTTCGCTTCTTTACGGAAGAGCCTGACTGGAAAGTCTATCTGAATCTGATAGCTGTGATGAAATATGTGATATTCAACTTGAAATGGTACAGTCTATTGTTTCAACTTACACTTATCTTCTTTGCTGCCATAGAATCTTGATACATTTTCGATAAAACGGTTGTATAGTCTACCCACTACAATTTACTTGCTACTTTACGAACTGTCGTTTGGGGTTTATGGGATACAACACAGTTGTACACTGAAACGCTATCAAAGCAGATGCTCTTTGACTCTGCTTTATTACAAATGTTCCAATATTGATTTCGTCTTGAACGGTTGGCCATAAACAAATCTGACTGCCCCCAACAATGCTACAGTAGTATCTATATTCAGCGCTCTTGTACTTTACCATAAATTTGATCACTGCATGTGTGCGCGCGCTTGAACTCAACTTGTTTTGCAACACTTAACGAGGTTTACATACTGGCAACGGTTTACTTTTGAATCAGGAATTGTTTCTGTCCAGGTAGGCGAAGAGCAATAGAGCGAGATATAAGTAACAGACCATAAGTTAAGATTATAGAGATGAAAGTCAATGTTACTTTCGGATAACTATCTGCGCCAAAAATGGATGCATAAGGGGAAGAGCATCTTCAAGTGAATGAGATATTGATAGAATGAAACTTTTACGGTAACGAATGGGCATACTCAGTTTGATCGATTGTTATCGATCGCATTGCTCTTTGAATAGTCGATTAACGCAACTGCCGATGTGTCATTTTGACCTATCTAACCGTGATCGTTGTTTCCATAAGATATCGTAACGTTTGGTGCTATCCATAACGTATGCGGTGTTCATAATTGCTACGACACACGCGGTTGGGCCTTCTTGTGGTTTGCTTTGTGGTACCTCGATTGCAGTTCAATGTTGTAATCTTGGAAACGCTATCCAGCTGACTGATTTTCAACTTCTGCTTTAACCGATGGCTTTATGGGAAACGTTGAAATCGAAATCTTGCAATCTTGGAAAACCCGATGAAATTATGTGAATGACACGTTGATGTTCATGCAACAAACTCGATTGGAGCTGTACTGTTTCCATCCACATAAACGGCATAAAAGTGGATAACTACCTACAACAAATCAGACCATACTGAACAGGATAGTGTTCGTGAAATTCTGGACAAGGCATGGACGTGAGCACTTATCAATGACCAGTAGGCGCCAACTGTGAACGAATTGTACATAGTGCTTGCTAGCGGTGAACTGTATGAATTTACCCTGAGATAGACAATATTTCTGTTCTCGTATACTGACGCTTGATTAGTAAAAAATTTTCGCAGATTTCCCCATCGCTTTACTGCATGCAGATGATCAGCTCTAGCAAGGTTATTTAATTCACGTACTAGTATGCCTTTCAAAATGAGAATCTTAAAACATAATCGTTTCCGTAGTTTTGAACCTCAGTTGGTCAACTAGCTCCCAAAGATTCACTGTTGTATGTGGTATTATAACATTAAACAAACTATAAAGGACTATGGAATAAAAAATAATAAACAGTGAATCGAAAAACGTGACAGAAATTCCCTTCGGAAGTATATTAAGCTTTCGTTGTAGAGAATTCTTCATTGAATTTCAAGAGTGATGGAATAGTGGAAGAGTACATTCGGTAGTTCAATCAAGGAATGTCATAAGGCTTTAATCGAAACAAATGTTTCGATTTCAGTGAATGACCATATTTAGCACAACTCCAATTCATCTGAAAAGTCTGATAACGAGTGAGAAAGCTATAAACGATATGAACCGAATGAAATATTAAGAACGTTTAACAATAACAAAATGATGAATGAAAAAGACCTGAAGTTTAAAATAAATTAACACTGAGGGCAGGGATTCATACCACTTCGAAATCACATAAAGCACGACAGAGCACTCGTAACGGAAGTTCGTAAAAGATTGGCTTGATCAGATGAGGATTTGAGACAGTGTATAAGGCTGACTCCCAGAAATTACAGAAATAAACAAGGCTAGCCAACCGACATTTACAACATCTCTGGCTTTTAGCTGCCTGTCAACCAAGTTGTATTGTAGCCTTCACTGAGTTTGTTGGCTAATTAATGAACCAGGCAACCTGTCACAAGATCGTTTCTTATAAGTTTTGAGGATGACAAAGTGGCGAACAAGACTTGTTTTCTGTGTTCGATCATCAGGCTAATTACAACGCAATAAATATGAAAACAGTAACTGGGGTGAGTAAGAGAAACGGTCAATAGAAGTTATGGACAGCGTGTGTTATCAGTTACGCAATCACTGTTCCTATTCGTGGGTTTGATTGATTGTGGGCCAGGGGAGATTAAATGTACGCACGAACTTCTTCTGAGCACAGAGGTCAGGGATGCGTAACCCGATCCTAATGGCCTCGGCAACGGTCAACATTCGGAATCTCACCATCTTCGATCGATTCCTTGGCACTCGGTAAACAATCTGAAGAACGTCTTTCTTACTGACAGAATGATTAGAGTCAGTCAAATGAGCAACAATCACACTTGTAACCGTTTTGACCACACCACTATTCAACCAAGCAGGATGATGTTCACGCACTCTGTCAGACAATCGTCTTGTAGTACGACCAATGTATGATGCTAGACACGAGCAAACAAATGAGTACACACAACAGCTGGTTGTAAAACATGAAAGTTTGTCTTTGAGTTGTGACATGATGATGAGTGTTGAATAGAAACTTACACAATTCAGTCGCAATGTAAGTTATTTCGATTGTCTTTTTTTTTTAACTTTCTCGAGATGACTTCGGCTATGGGATCACCCTTGAAAGGAAGATTGATAAACGCAAGTTTCTTATTCACAGAAGGAGACTTAAATTTCAACTCTACCGCCTGCCTCGCCTTCTGAATGAAACGCACTGGATAGCCATTCTGCATGAACACTTCTTGTAGAAAGTCTAGCTCAGCTTGTAAAGTATCAGGAGTGCAGATCTTTGACGCCCTACCCGTCAGACATTGTATGATGTTTCGCTTCTGATTTAGCGGAACGAAACTATCAGAGTGAATGTATTGGCCACTCCAAGTTTGTTTTCTGTACACATGTCGTTGGACTGAACCATCTTCTTATAGGTTTCGTCAAGGCTATTGACGCTAAAATTCGTCAAACGAACTGAATATGTGTACTCTGTTCCTGTCCTTCTTATCATATGCCAATATTCTGAAGTAATAAGTAGCTTGAACGAAATCCTAATCTTTGTCCCCGTATATTTGAACTGCGACTTGAGTGCACTCATTTGTTTTAAGCTTATTCAAAGTTGCGTCCGATTCGAGAGTACTGGAAAGACTCCTGATCCATAAGCGAAACGTTACCAATAAACCTAATCGTTGATTGCGCAAAATATGCTTTCATACCATGAATATTCTTGTTGTAGTCGATGATTTCCAGAGTGGTATTTAAGCTTCGTGGAGAAGTTTCTCTTCATTGAGCTAATGAACAGTGTTATGCACATTTTGATTGGGTTGGTGAGGTCAACTTGTGAATCTCAGGTCACTCATGTTAGCGTGTGATCGTGATTACTTATAAAACCCCATAGAAATCAGTCGCTTAACACTTAGGAACTTTAGGTATATATTAAGCAGACGATCCATTCACTGACGACCTCAATGACCTTGCTCTGGTGTAGGGTTAGACAATGCACCATCCAGGTTCTGTGGCTTTCCCAATAGATTTTAGATGAATCACTGTGAGAAAACCTGTACCGTTTTGAAGGATTTTCTTGGGTTTATCTGGCGGTTATTATTTGGCAGTTCTATTTATCTTGGGTCACGCTTACAGTATACCTGAGTGTGAATGATCAGTTTTAGCCAGCGATGGAATTTGGAATTAGGTGCTAGGTATTACCAGACAGAATCGCAAAGTACACTTCATGTTCGAATAGTCTTTCCACCGAAACCTACAAACACGTGATTAATCTTTAACAATAACATCACCAAGTTGATTAGAAAAAAATCATGTACATTTCCGTTTGATACACAGTCTGTCTGGAGCTTGGACAAATGTATATTACGCAATACCAGAGTGGTTAATTTTAGGTTGGCTGCTGACCACCTGTTTCCATAAAAAATGGAATAGTACATATTCCCAATCCGACAAACTTTTTATAAATAAGTTGTGGTATGCGGCATTTTACAGTACGGTAAGTGCTGTGAAAATTCAGGCTACGACTGTTTAGTTATTTCAGTTTTATCCTCAAAGAGTTCCTACGTGGAAACATTTCAAAATGTGCTCGGCTATCACAATCGTCGATGATTTCAACGATTTATTACGTCTTTGTCGGATAGGTGATAAAGTTCATGAACTAACCCCGTCTCCTGAAATGTGCACGGTTTTTATAATATGTCAATCAACTGAATAACCAGACGTATCTGTGAGAGAATAAACACTTTCGATGAGTCATGCCCACGTGAACAAAGCTTTATTTAGAGAGTAGCAGATTTCTATATACAAATGAAACGGACCACTAATCCAGAATTTCTGTTAGGTGGTCTGTTGTGTCAACCTTGTTTGTTGATGAAAATGAATCAATATGTCCATGATCTAGCTGGTTTATTTCTTCTTTAAGCACTATGCTACGCTGATGAGCTTCGATCTATCGAGCCTGACAAGGAAGTCTGTCAATCAAACCCTTCACTACTGTAGTTCTCTCCTTACTTATGAGTAGTAGGTGAACAGCGAAATGAACAAATTCATACGGCTAGCAGTTACGTTATGAGTAAAGGTCGTGATTTATTTACATACGGCGATTCTATGCGTAAAACAAGTTCAAAATTATTTTTGTAAAAACACAACACATCAGAAGGTTGCATCAGGGAAAATCAGGTTTAACATAAAAAACTAATGGGCAAAGCAGCAGATTGGGATACCGCTCAGACCAATTTTGGATATGTCTAACTCTCCATACCATTCATTAGCCAAGTGGTTATCACAATTACTAGATCCCGTCGGACGGAAACTCTCGACCCATAGCTTACGCGACACATTTGATCTGGGGAATACAATCAAAGATATCAACTTGAGTGGACAATCGATGTTTTCTCTTGACGTCGCATCCTTATTTACGAACGTCCCGTTGAAAGAGACTATAAGTTAACTATGTGATTATATCGAGGATTCTGACATAGATATTCAGATACCACCGACCGGTCTCAAACAGTTACTCTACTTGTGCACTTTCAACGTGCAGTTTAAGTTTCACGAATAAATTTATCGACAGAAGGATGGTGTCGCAATGGGATCGCCGTTGGGACCACTGTTTGCAGATGTTTTCATGGTGAAGTTAGAAAACGAACAATTGAGTTCAGCGGGAGGCCAATATAGTTCCTATAAGAGACGCGTGAACGAAATCTTGTGCCCACCTGATAACTACGTAGATCGGACTGATAGTTTGGCCAAATTCAACGCCGCGTATCGAAATTTACAATCCTCGTTGGAGATCGAAACAAATAATCAACTAGGCTTTTTGGATGTACGTTTGCGTCGCCGCGCGGATGGCTCAATTCAACGCGCGATATACAGAAAGGGCACGTGGAATGGTCAGTACATTCATTTCAATAGTTTAGTACCACTCGCCCTGAAAAGAAATCTAGTCAACTGTTTGACGGACAGAGCGGTCAGAATTTGCACGGATGATACTATAGCCGAAGAATTGGCTTTTATACGTACGGTATTCATACAAAATGGCTACCCGGGAAGGTTTTTAAACAGAGCTGTGCAACAACAACGTGAAAGGGGTCAGCTGTATCAAGCGGAAAATAAAACTGTACACATCGGGTTACCCTTCAAAGGTGACAAGTTAGCTGAAACTGTTACACGTAGACTCACGAGGGCAGTTAGTTCAACGTTCTACGCGGCTAAATTACGTGTCCACTCCACATCCAATCCGGTTTTGTGCCCACGACTAAAAGATAAAGTGTCTGTTTCTGCAGCCTCATTTTGTGTATACTCATTCACTTGTTCCTGTGGAACCAGTTATGTAGGCAGCACGACCAGACGTTTATCTGAACGGGTCCGGGAACACCACCCAGCTTGGCTGAACAGTGGAATAACGAAATCTGTCAACAGTGCTATACTATCGCACCTGATGGATTCAAAACACTCTGTCAGTGTGACGGACGCATTTCGTCCAATCTACTGAGCTAAAACCACCCAGTCGAGGGCAGTGAAGCGTAGGATTCTGTCCGCGGCTGAAGCTATTGCAATTCGCCTGTACAACCCACCCCTGTGCGCCCAGAAACGTTTTGTTCAGGCGTTGGATCTGCCATGGCCAACCCCACACCCTGTTAGCCTGTCAAGGCCCACGGTTCAAGTAGGTACTTGATTGCAGCGTGACATTGAACTGGCTGACCTGGTTAACCACCAGCTCCTCGTTTACTCCCTTTAATGACTCCCCTGTAAAATTCGTGATATAAATGTGATGTATTTAGCTTGATGATGAATAACTGAAAATGAGCTTGTTCGCTGCGCAGTATTTTTCATAAAGTAGAAGAGGTCTGATTATAAAATTCTACTGTTTGTGTAAAATACAAGCCGGCCGTCCTCACTCGGGTTGTCCGTTACGCCTGCGGACCAAGTTTGGGGTCACGTGGAGACACCACGAAACAGAGTTCTTCGGAAGTAGGTGGTCCCGGCAACAGTCCTGTAAAAGGAAACAACACAAACAAGCATGAGCCAAAGGCTCAGTAAGCCATGCACACGACTTACACAAACGAAAACTAAAACGGTGTCAACAGCACAGCAGCACGCCCTGTTACACAATTCAAATTCAACCTGTACCCGATTGCTCGTTTCGACAGCACGTTACATTTGATCAGATTCCCACTTATGGCAGAAACCGCACAGTTTTACACGGTATGAGCTCAGTGAAATCAAGCTAAAAATTCAAGACACATAGATCCGCAAACTATCACACAATCATTTCAATGTGTCACATGAAAGCCATAGACTTCATAATGAGTAATGGTACAATACTATTAATGAGTAGCCTTTCGGATTTATTTTCTGCTGGATTTGATCCATTGACACCTATCGTAAGCACTTATGCCACGTGTACATTGTCAATTTGCCATTATCCATTTGAATGTGAGGGCCGTTTGAGATTATCTGACGTACATATCATGCAATAATGGAAATATTGACCTATCTCACAAGAATGAGTTAAGATGAGGTGTGAAAACATTGGCGGTACAGTTGAGTGATTCACTTCCGATGTTCCACTCCACTGGAATGACTTTTGTAAGAAACGGCTTTTATTTTATAAAAGACTTCTTTTACGCAATGAAAACTTCCCCTAATCCCTAAAGGGAATTTTGTCTGAAGATAGAATCCATCCTGACAGCGTCTACCACACTGGCGGGATCAAGTTTCGCTTCTTCGTTAGATGGACACCGAAGTGTAAACCACTAGACTGTGCGCTGGTAGTTACCAACAATCCACACTAACAGTGCACAGTCCAGTAATTCTGTTGAAAGCTTTGATCACTGAATCCGACACAACTATCTTACAGAAAATCAGGAAAATTGTAAACTATGTTGTGTAAGGAAAGATGAACAGAGGTGCAATTCTGTATTCGGCAGGTGTTCTCTAACAAACTGCTCAATGTTATCAAAAATAATCAACAGGTTGACAGTTGTTTTTAGTTACGTCATAAGGCTTGTCACTTCTTCAGTGATTCATATCCTAATGATCTTATTGGTATACAAGTGTTATGCGCATATCAAGTATCACAACGATCCGAAACAATATTTTATTGTAGACTACATTTGTAACTTTCTAGTGACTTCTTTGGGCTACAGCATATAATCATTTCCTCGTCTACAGCTTCGTCTGTCTCGAAAAATCTCTGACATGTATTCTTCAGGTTATAACATTATTTGTTGTGAGTTATGTGTTGTAACATTATCATTAATGCTTCTTGTGTGAATTCATTGGAACTTAAGCAAACTATTTTATGATATAGAGCAGTTTTTACTGAGGCCCTTTGATCACCGTTGTTTTAATTGTTCACTGTTTTTGCTGCGCAGAGTTCTACCTGATCCGTCTTATAACCCGTATGAATTGTTCAACAAGTAGTTCACAACACATCTTGGGAACAACAAACGTGAACGACAGCTAAGGTCCAAAAAAATATTTCTCGTTCAGACATTTTGACAAAAAGCCTTCCTGTACGACTGGAAACGGTCCTTGAAACACGGTAGTCGTATCATCAGAATTGTTGAGATTTTACGTCAGATAAAGTCTGTCATGGTATGTATTCTAACTCTGCATTAGACAGTCATAAGAGGGTATAACATGAGGAAAAATAGTTTTCTGTTCGGAAAAAGCACGGATAATAGGATCGCAAGTCATAGTAAAGCGAGCTGAGTTTCTGGTACCGATATCAAAGGCCGTACACTACTTCCTACTTGTCTATACATCATCGCACCCCGGACATTCAGGAGAGCAGCAAGAAAAAAAAGTGTTCGCTTGAAGTCATTGCCGATCCCACACAAGACTCAGAAGTTTTTCAGATTGGACATATCTTATTCTCAAAAAGCTGGTGTTTGCATTTCGAGTAGTTCACCTGCAGTCTTAAATTTGACGCTTGACCTTGAATATGGTGACTTGGAATAAGAGGGAGAATATGTCAGAGAAGACGACTGAATTAATATTCTGTAGGTCGGAACAGGATAGTCAATGACATCCTGAAGGTATTTGGAGAACTGATGTTGTATAATCTAGAAAGGACACAACCGGGGAGGGAAATCAAGACTTCGGCTGAATTCAAGCCAGCAGGGGAAACAGCGTGCTCAAACGCGACAAGCGCTGTACCAGCCGATCTACCATGCCACGCCGGGAATTCGGAGATGCTACACATTGACCCCGTAGAGTGAAATTTCATCATACAACGGTGATGTTCGCAGATTTCAGTGTAAACAGGTTGGACAATACTTCCAGAGCAGTCGATCCCCTGGATCATTCATTAGATATTGTATAACGGAGTGAGAAGGGTGGGTAACAAGGTCCAAATGTGCCGTTCCCAAATTCCCGGCGTGGTCTCGTAGCTCAGCTGATAGAGCTTTTGACACTTTTGGGCATAGTGTTTCTGCAGCTAGTTTGAATTCAACTGAAGCCCTGATTTTTCGCAATGAGGCCCATTCTAAATTGTTTAATGTACCAAACCACTAATTATGAATATAATCCAACCTAGTAGGGAAGCAACTGTAACTCAACGTACTTTGAAGCTCTACGTTGTACTGTCTCAATCAGTTGGATATGTCATATGGAATGGTGGACAAGTTAAAATGGTTAACTAGGAGGTAAAGACATACGGATGAGTTAAAAATTACGAAAAACGGGCTCTAACAACTGGTTTAGCTTCACGAGTTATGCCAACTTTTTCATCACAGAGATATAGCTAAGAGACAGGTTGATGTCCTCTCTATTGATCACTCCTAGGTGTACACACGAATGGTGTTAGCCAGCTTTTCGCCTCCCCAAAAGAAATAAATACCCAATATGCATCAATTTGCATTCGGAAGAGATAAACGGGTGCTGGTGCGGTAATGTAAACTCTCATATTTTACACTCCCCCTATCAGTAATATTACTCACTAGTTATGCCACTTTCAGATCGTCAAGATAATAGGTAAACTTGACAGCTGTGGTAGATCACAGAGAAATTTGGAACAACAGTGGGCTGAGGAAGTAAACTTGGAATACATTGCTAGTTTTGGACTACCTGCTATGAGTAATTATTTAAACAAACCACTTTCTCAAGAAAATCGTATAAGGTGTTTTCTCACAAGTTAGACTTCTGATTTAAACGCCTGGCGTGGAGCCCCGCAAGTCACAAAGGATTAGAAATTACCAGAAGTTATCCTTCTCCTTACAGTATGGTACCAAAAGAATTACCAGATGTGATAGATCACAGACAAATGTCAGAAGCAACAGTGGGCCTGAGATAGAACAGCGTGGTACATCACTAGTTACATTCTGCAAATCAGAAAGTACGCCGTTAACTATTAATGGGAAACTTCTGCCTTTAAAGCAGTCTGTAAGCCCCCGGTGAGGTTTCATAAACCATTTGCTTATTTGATTGAGTCAGTGATTTTGAAGAAATTCAGTGAGATAACATTGACTGACTGACCTCCATCGGCCGTTTCAGTCGAGTGGTCCATGACTTCATGCAAGCTAGCCAAGCATAGAACGCCTATTCGGACTTTATCTTGATGTTGAATAAGGCAGTGAGAAGATGTGAATCACGTGACGTTCTCCGGAGTAACATTTCGTACATTCTTTTCACACATGGACATGTAACTAATTTTAAACAGTAAGATAAAGTTCCGTAGGGCGGAAAAAATGGCTTAAGAAATTAGGCAGAAAGACACGGAAATGAAGATTAAACAAGTGGAAATGCTGACTACCAAGGCAGCCGCAGCGTCAGCACAAACTGTTTCTGAACACACAGGGGGGATTATGACGCCAAAGTCTCAGCAAACTGGAGGATACGTTTCCGGTAACTTCGAAAAATCACAGAGAATGCGTCACAACAAACCTTGACTCCGTGTCCTGATTGGATTAGGTGTTTCGCTACTGATGATGCCGGGTGCCGTCCGTCGGTTTCGGTGCATGCGCCTGGTGTTTCTAGCCACTTGGGAACACGCTCCTCGATACGAGAAGCCAGCTGACAGTTTGTTCTCCCTATGCAGCTCACACTGCATCTACATGAATATTTGTATAGACAGTGGGATGTGACATACGTAGGCTATTTGTTCGTACCCATTATTTCCGCCCTACGGAACCTTATCCTAATGTTTAAAATTAGTTACATGTCCATGTGTGATCAGAATGTACAAAATGTTACTCCGGAGAACATCACATGATTCACGTCTTCTCATTGCCTTATTCAAGTTCATAAAGGGAACAAACTGTTTCAAATTTACCTTGATTACCAGACAACAGCGCAGGGTGTGCGACATAAATTAACAGCTACAGGTTGATTATGTCGCCCGAAACAATGGAGACCAAAGAAAATAAGTCAGTTGACTTGTATTCAACAGGCCGGTTTCGATCACCACCTTGAAGATGATAGATACGGTATAGACTTTCTAGAGCTTCGGAAACTCGTTTTGGTCTAAGACGCCACTGAATAAATCAACTAATAATCACACCAGCGTTGGTATGTATAACTGACATACAATTTTGGTAATTAGATCGGGGTCAGGCGTTTTATGATCCAGAACTACAACTGGAGTGGTGCAATTGAAAATTACGGATGTCTGACAATGAACAATTTGTCACGCAAAACAACCTACGTGATCATAATACCACGTTAAACAATCCTTGTAATGGTAGGTTCGTCTTTAAAAAAATTGATCAAACGGATAAAGGTGGTTTTCCAACTAGCAATTGCACTATTCGAGAATGTTGTTCCTAATACATATTTTCGAGACTTGGTATTACTCAGTGGTTTAGTAAAACCATGAGTGCTATCCTTTTTCTGGAAGCGAATTAGTTATTCTCTTATAATCGTGAGAAAGTAAATCTCACTTATGACTATATAAGGTCAACGGAGAGCTCAATAAAACAGCAGTAGTGGATATCGAATATATTGAATTTTATTTTCAAAACAAGGGGTATAGACAAACACAAAGAATCGCGATCGGCGAGCAGCTATCTGGGACCGTTTTTAATTATTCCAGTCTATGAACAAACTCCAGCTCGTGCGTATCCCACAGAATATTTCAGTTTATCGATAATACGTGGATAGTAATATGTTAAGCTAAAGACAAGGGAAGAACTTTCACGTTTGCTAAACCTACCTCATTTGTGATCCGCATTTTGGGAAAGAATGTCCAGTTATTGATGAGTAGTACGGGATTTTGGTTTTCACAGATTGAACATCACCCACAATTGATCGCAGCTGTCGCATTCCCATAGACTTTCCAGTCGGCCCCTTTCGCACAGCAGAATAACTAGACTCGAGTTTCGCTCTCATTAGAGCTCGTCAGTAGTGCATATCATCGCCACTGCAGCCAGGACTTGAACCACGAACACGCTTTTTATGAGCAGACAACCGTGTTTACCAATGCACCATTGACCTCACATTAGGCAGACGAGTTGATTGATTTTAAGTTGACTATCGCTTTTAATTTAACTACAACTTTCGCATTCGGACAGACAGTCTAATCAAGTGTTTTAAAAAATCAGTCGCATATTAGAACTTGTCACTGGTAAATACCCTTGCCATGGTAAAGATTCGAACTCTAACCATACATTCACAAGGCGACCGTACTGACTATAATACCGTCCACCTCACAACAGACCCAAACGGATTAGCATGCCTGAACGCTCAATCACTTTCGCTTCCAAGTAATGATCAATTTTAGCCGACTGTCTCGATAGTAGACGGTTGTTACATGTTAACCCGAATCGATAGGTTTGCAATTAAGATTTCTGAACTAAGTCGAAGTCACCGATTTCATTTAATCTAGTAAAAAAAAGTTTTAGATTACTAGTAGTCAGTCAGCTATTCGGTTAATAGCTCAGCCATTTGGATGAGCTAAGCTTATATGATATGAGCCTCAGACTACAATCATTGAATTATCCGATGTCGCTTCCGCAAGCTACAGTAAACACTAATGTGATTCATGCTCTGACATATGTGGCAGACGGACTACAGTACTGACAGGACATGCTTCGCGATATGACCCCGTGTAGAAAATGTCTACCTCAGCTGCATTCACATGGAAACATAGCACATCAATGAAACCGCAAATGGCGGAATATTGACATGTTCACTATTTAATGAAGTGGTTTTGTGGCCGTTGAACACAGTAGCAGGTTGTCAATAACTGTCAACTACACAGATGCAAGGAAGAATATAGGTTAACCATAAACCTGTTGCTATATATATATATATATCAGTAACTTCAGGATAACCACTGCGTCACAAGTACATTGAGTAAATTTACGTGAATCGCCGTTTAATTTTTTACATACATTCAGTTGATATTAGCAAATGCATTGTAGTTACAGTGAAGTTCCTAACATCACGACAACGTTCGCCAGATTATGAACACATTTCTGCTCATTTCGTTTGATGACGTCTCCAATTCGTGAACTCACTTACTGTAGCAGTAATATAAACTGAAACACGGAATCGTCGTCTTTCAATGTTGAGACCGACCTATAAGGTTAATCGTACCAGTGGAACTGGAGTCATAATGTAAAACAATTATGCCTATCACAACAGTTCTTGGGCAGTGAAGGTGCCACATCTGACGAAAGCGTGTATATTCAGAGATTTTGTGAGAGCACAGGAGAAACTGTCAAAGTGGTTGAAAATTAGAAGGCAAATTCGTGGAAGACCGAATCACCACAGGCGATGACTTCTTCTAGGTCGATTGAAATTAAACTTTGTCTTCAGACGTCATTAACAGTTTCTAACTTGTGTTTACCAATGAACATTCGACAATTCTTGTTGCTGAGCGATCGGTCTTGGTTCTTAAACACTCGTCCGGTCTCAAGTGAAAAGAACTCACGTTAAACACAAAATATGGAGTACATAATTAGCTACTTAATATGCAGCATGTTTAAAAGTCGCGGGGAAATTTCGTCTTCCAAATTCAGTTGCAGTATGATCATGTTAAACACAGCGACAGATAAAAAAATTGTATTGAAATCATATGTGCAACGGTTAAATATATAAAACTGCTTGAGTCAAAACATTGTATAAAGATATACATTTTTCGGTTGCATATTTCCAAAAGGCAGGAAAAAAACCCAGAGAAAACTTCGACAGTTTTAGAAGGATTCTGTGGCCAAAATAACTCTGTACATGAATACAATTAGTTACAATCGTGATAAATCATTCCGAAAAGTAAGATGGCAATTGAAGGCAGTGCTATTTGTCGCCCGCATCATAGAAGTGCATGTAAAATGAACTCGGGTTTCAGGTATGACTGTTTACCAAAGTATCAATCTGAAGATTATATATATAGCGGGAAAACAATTGACTAAAAATAGCTGATAAGTTTTTCAAAACATTTTGGACATTATGTACATGGACTTAGTATTTCAAAATTTCTTTGTGTGACATAATCAGAGCCAGCATCACTCATGCAATCTTTAAAGTCTGTATTATAAACGTACCAATCGTTGGAAATCAGAACAGCAGACATGACAATATATACTAGATTACGGCCACTCAGTATGGGACCGGAACGAATGTGTCCTGTTGACTACAAATATAGCCAGTCTAACAAACAACTACTCAAACGCCAATGGATCTATTGATCTCTGGTAAGAAGAACAAGTGGAAGCGAGTGCTAGAATAAAAGCACATCGGCCATCTGCAAGAGTAGGAACGCGGCTGAAACAGTCGGAGATAAACTTGTCAGTCCTGTACAATATATATAGCTGTATGTCATTCTAAAGTGTTCAACTTTGGCGGGTAACCATTATTTCGTATATCTGAGGAGGTTACTTATAAGAAGCGTGAGAGTATTGTGTGTTGTGATTTATCGACTTAAACAAATGAAAAACTACTGTCCTGATTAATTGGATAAACAATAAGGCGACTAAACGTTAATAATCACGATAATTCGAATGTAAGCAATGTTGGTTAGTGTTGATCAATATAAGTTTCAGTAGGCTATTGAACGTTCTAGCAGTTCAGACTGATTAGTTGACATGGTTCCGGTTCAAAATCTGGGTTAGTACAATCAATGTCAATGAGACAATATAACGAATCATATAAACACAATGATATGCATTGTGAAAACAAACAGGAACAAGGTGACGAAAAATGCTCACAGCAAAAGAGAGATTAGAAGAGGTTATGTTAACCAGAAGTGCACACGATTAAAGCAATCGGAGAAAAACCAATGCAGACAGTGGCAAATGAACAGTATAAAGTGTTTTATGAAGTAAGGTTACAGTCTTTAAATTAAACAGACATATCCGAATTGGTTGCCACGTGATCACATTGAAATTGATTCAGCAACTGATTATATACACCAAACGTACATTATTGGTTCCTAGACAACCATTAATGCGTGTTTGTGCCTAGATTAAGAGCAATACTTTAGCATGCAAGGATATTCAAATTTACGAACATCTTCAACCAACAATGAAGAGTATTATACTATTCATGCTGCGAAGCGTCACAAACATTGGGAAAGTACTAAGTATTTGGCAACAGAAGGTCCAGGATTCCTAAATGAACACCACTAACACTTGATCGGAGTGTTTGTTTTCCTCTAGCGTGATTTCAAAAGAAGCACTAGACCCGAGGTTCGCACTTATTAGAGATCATCAGTAGTGCACATGTCCTCATCCGGGTCGGAGTTTGCACTCTGACCCTCCTGATTATGAGAGTACAGTGTTAACTACAATTCCAGTAACCTCACATAGGATGAGTTCATCCTTTATTCGAAATGATCGGGAAAGCTGAGCACTCCCCACACAAGGTTGTGGTTGAACGTTTGTATTCGATTATTCGGTCATGCCTATTGTGAGGTTGCTGGCTTTGTGGTTAACACGCTAGTCTCACAAACACGAGGGTCAGAGTGAAAACTCTGATTCGGACAAGGATATGCACTACTGATGAGCTCTAATAGGAACGAAACTCGAGTTTAGTGTTTCTTTTGAAAGTGGGCTAGTTGTAAATCACATCTGAAGGTGAACGCTGCGTCCGAGTGTGAGTGGTGTTCAAGTTGTATTATATTTGTATAAATGAGACGAATTTTCGCCAGAATCCGTCTATCCTATATGATTGCTTCTCCAGATGAGTGCAATCGTGATGAACAGAGTAACCAGATCCTCTGATGTTTCATGTCCAATCGAAGAATGGCATCTTCCTGTTTGAATACCCTGGCTGTAGATTTCGATCACACTGGAAAACCAGGCAACAGAGTGAATAATGTACAATCCATGTAAACGACCGTCTTTGGTTACGGAACAACAGACGATGATAGTAAAAACAAAGGTCGAAGTTTCTTTTCTAGCTGTTTGTGTTTCCTCGTGGAAATTGCAAACCCTTCTTAAACATGCGGGAGAATGACATACATCTGAGTGTTCAAAGTGTCACAAGTTTTCGACGACCCCTATCGAAATCGAATGGACACCTTTCGACTGAAACGTTATGAAAGGACTAGAAATGAGTGTCCTCCTTACTGCACCTAAACAACGGGGCACACAAACATTCGAAAGAAACAGAATTAAAGCACAGTCAGTTGTGTGAACACTGTAGGGTCATCCAAACATTAAAAAGGCGGAAATTTATTTCAAATAAAGTTTCGTGTTCAGGGTGAAGCATTCTTGATTCGTAGCGTACAACGGATAGCATCTCGACGTTGTGAGCTGCCGGGAAACAGGAAAGTATTTCAACGACCGAAAGTCACTGTGTTTGCTGATGACAGTTTGCGGAGTCATTGGTTAGAGCGTCAATTGGGAAAGATGGGAAGAAGAAACAAATTTCTCGAATGGCAGTGCTGTCGGAATCTGAAAACAAAGAAAAGCAAAGTATGCGACTGGGAAAAAATCTTTTGAGATGGAAGACAATGTGTGTGTGTGTGTTTGTGTGCAGAAAGATCTACAGAAAGAGCGATCGTCACACATTCGACTTCATCGACATAAAAACAGGCCGAAATAACATTAGTCGAAGTTTAAGTGAATAATGCATCGTGAAGAACCATTGCCGAGTTCGCGGTCTTAAGCAAACATGAATTTAAATTGTTTAACCAAAAAAGGGATTAGTTGAAGATAGTAGTTAAAGCTAAAGATCACAAGAAAGGTGAGCATGTGAAACCGTTCAATCTTTAAACTTCAAATATGTGACTCAGACTGTAGGGTATGAGACCTGCACCTACTAATTTGACCGCTACGAATGACCACGTCGATGTGAACGTCAGACTATCCTGTTTAGTTCAAAAGTTAGTCGAGAAACGTACGTTTTCACACCACACTGAAGTCCAGTCTTGTGATGGTGGACTTTTAAAATAATGACAAATGATCGGTTTGCCTGTCTTCAGATATATGAAGGCAAACTGAAAAAAAGTCAGCGCCAAAGTGCCAACTAAGCTTCCTTGCGATTACTAGGCTTCTTACAATCGATACGATTGCCTGTCACGAAATTGGTTCAACTAATCCTCAACAGTTCTCAGTGTATTTGTCAAGTGAAATGCAACTGTGATGTAGGAGGCTACCTAGGAAGAACTGAGTGGTTGAGCATATCTGTAAATTGGCCAGTTGAACAAATTCTCCGGTAATCAATCAGAGATTTGTCCTGCGACCAATCACCTGCTTCATCGATCGATCGTCGTTTAATTCGAACTGGGTAACACCATAGATCCCTATCCAGTTGTTTCACAGTTCTATAGCTTCATCCAAGTTCACGTTTGTAGAAGCTGTTTGAATCACTACCAATCACGCGTCTAAAACGGAGTTTACATAATCAAAAGCAATTTGCTATAGGATTTAAGCTATCTCGGTTTTCATCGACTCTGATCACATGATTTAATACTATGATTTCATTTGTTGTTCTGACAAAATGATTCATTCAGTTTGTCGTACATTACAGAATGCACGTTTGTGGCCAATGAGAATGCGCAGAATGATATAATTGCACTGTTTTCCTTTTCTCCTTTGTGTTTACGAGTGGATTGTTAGGAATAATTGTTTAAACTATGATTGACTTGTTCTATGCGATTAAACTATGCCTTTAAACAAGTAGACAGTTTGCAAAGAGCATTACCAAAAGGCTAATATACCGGTGGACGATCACACTATACTACTGGTCAGTAGTCAGGCAGAGGTGCTTAGTAAAGTAACCATGGGGAAATACAAGAAGGAATATGGGAGTGCACTTCGGCAAGAAATGGTGCTTTCTATACAAAAATTTGGCACTGATAACCTTGCATCTCTGGACCAGTGTTATGAGCAAATGAATGTGTTTGTTTGTGATGACGTAGAAGCATACAATCCGTATGCGGATTTTTCGAATAAACGACCCTTGTGCTGTATGCGTTCTCGGCTCACAACCGTTTGTTGAAAAAAACAAACAATAAAACCACTCCTCCCGACGAAGTAAATCCCTGAAAAAAGCGGAACTTTCAATTGTAATCGCATTGAATATTTTGGCAATTTAAAGCCGCAACATTTAGGAGGTTGCATCAAGCAGCAACAGGTGTGACAAGTACCAACTATACAGTCAAGATATATTGTCAACGAGCATTTATCCTTGGTGTTCTTCTGAGTGGGGAGAGACAAACGGATCTACTTATTTTACCTCATAACGAAGTCACAAAAGATAAGCAGTAAGAGATTCGGTTGATATAATGTGAACATCATTCACGATGGATCGCAAATTTTTCATTCGAAAAGAGGCCCTAAACTCGAGTTTCGTCAGTAGTGCACATTCTTGCTATGATTGAAATTTGAACTCGGGTCACGACTTTATGAAGTGACCGTGTTCCCCATCGACCTCACAATAGGCACGATCAAATAATTATACGTAAGCATTCGACCACACTCGTCTGAACTCTTAATTCGAAGGGTTGCCGGTTCAGTTTCTCATTTAAACTAAATCTGCCTAGTAAATCCAAACAGGAGTGAAGCCAGCCGTGGAGTGTGGGCTTGAGGATGAATATTACGAAACGTTACAAACACTATTTTGGAGCCCTTACGATCACAACTGGTACAGAACGGAAAGGTGAGAGAAGTGACAACGTGATCGAGTGTAGGGGTGACGAACTAAATGAGTCATGTCACCTAATAATTCGTGTCAACAGAACGTTTATCTATATACACGATCTGCAACTCACCAGAACCGTGGAAACCGTTCCGTGTGTCAGTCAACCCCAGTGACCCACGTAGACTTTCCGGTTCAAAGACGACCGCTCTAGAAGTAAGATGAGAAAGAAACAAAAAATTCGGACCATACAATAAAAGTGCGGGAAAACAATTTATGTAGTAACAGTAAAAGTCTTACTTGTAGACTTTAGTTGGCCCAAGTAGCGCACGCCATCGTGCGATGGCATTTGTACCTTGAAGGACATACACTCCAAGTGGACCACTACAAATGCAAAGGAGATAAAATGAAGCATGCGACCATAAGCAGAACCAGGAGGAAGGTAACATTTCATTTAATGGACCCCACAGGAAGTAGATTCACGCTAAATTGAACACCAGACTTGATGTGTTAGCATATGAAGCCCGTCTGTTGATCACCAACAGGCAACTTGTTGTGGATGGTATTCAAATTGCATAAACGTGTTAAGACGGTACAAACCGAAACAGATTGTGTTTGGACGGGGACTGATAAAAATACAAATAAACCGAGTGTGTGTGAAGGTAAATTGTAAACCCTTTTCACAAAGTTGATTATTGCACGTACCCCATTACATGAGACAGTTGAAAGGTATACCGACTTACACTAATTTGATCAAAATCCCCGGACAATGACATCTGGAATAAAATGTAGTTTTAGCTGTACACCTACGGCACGAATCTTTATAAAGCATGGATAATTGGTCCGGAATTCTGATTGATGTAAACTGAATGTTATTCACAGATGATCGGAGCCTTCGCATTCGGATATACTGTGGAACCAGTATCCCTTGGAAAGAAGCACTAAACACGAGTTTTACTTTTGCAAGAAATCATTAGTAGTGCACATCCTTGCTACTTCATTCCGGTACTATTGAATCGTTCGCTAACGATTCAAGGTTCACAACGAGTTACGCGTAATCGGTTAATCCAGAAATGTCTTTCTCAATATCCAACGGTAGAGAAGATAATCTATCTTCGAAACGGTTAATGAGAAGACGCTCGTGAAAACTGGAAATGTATGCATCTATCAGTTTTCGTGTTCTAACTTCAAGAGTGTTCACATCTAATACTGACTGGTTGTCCGATGTAGTCTGGTTGTAAATTCGAGTGCGGTTAGTACGCGAAATGTCTGATAGCCGAGTCGGGTTAGTTTGTCGAGTACATCGACGAATACCAGACAAGAACGTTGACTAGTAGCCCATCAAAGATACGCTGAATTAGACACGAGCAACCACAACAGTGAACGAAAAGTGGAACAATGATTCCGGCGTGCACAAAACCGATCGGATCATCTAGTGAGTTGGTCTAAGATTGGTTCGTTCTCATTCAATTAACCATAGTGCGCATACGTTTTATCCTCATAGTTTAAGAGTAATAGAGGCCATCAAGTGTCCAATGACGTGAAGCATCTCCAGCCTCATTTTGTGTATGCTCATTCACTTGTTCCTGTGGAACCAGTTATGTTGGCCGCACGACCAGACGCCGGTCTGAACGGATCCGGGAACACCACCCAGCTTGGCTGAACAGTGGTATAACGAAGTCTGTCAACAGTGCCATACTATCGCACCTGGTGGATTCCAATCATTACGTTAATGCGACAGATGCATTTCGTCCAATCTACCGAGTGAAAGTCACCCAGTCTAGGGCGGTGAGGCATAGGATTCTGTCCATAGTAGAAGCTGTTGGAATTCGTCTGTTCAACCCATCTCTGTGCGTCCAGAAACGTTTTGTTCAAACTTTGGATCTGCCTTAGCTACTGCTGCCCACCCTGTCAAGAACTACTGTTCAAATGGGTGCTTGATGCAGTGTGACATTGAATTGACTGACTTCATAAACCACCCGTCCATGTTTACCCCCTTCATGATTCCCCTGTAAAATATATTTGTCAATCAGACAACTGCATCCGGTACTCTCAAACGGGAAAATTTACGGGTTGCACTGAGGTATATAATGACAGTCTCTTCATAAGGTTGAAGTCTAACAAAAACACAAAATCCATGTTTTACGACTTGTGCGTCTTTTCCTCTTTTCCACTCTTAAATCCGGGATCAAAAACGTTTGTGTACCCATCTATCGATCGCACTGTTCATCTCAAATCGTTTCCGGTTTGGTAATCTACAATTTTGAGTTAACTTACCAACTGCCAAAGCAATTGTGGGAATACGATAGCACAGTCCTACACAAATCTTGTTGTTTTCATTGCCAGCTAGCACTTGGATGTCTGCTAAAAGAAATTCCAATCTCATACAACCACTGTATAAGCCCTCCTTTATAAAGCCACGTTCACGTCTTCCACTAAATCGTTTTTCAAAAATTTATTTCCTCACACAAAAGAACATGTGCTCCAAATGTAATTTATAATTCCTGGCCGAAATCTGGTCGTTCAGATTGTTTTCACTATTTCTGTTGTCTTCTTGTTTAATTTGCTGAAAAATGAGAATGGGTTGCAGCTGAAAACTCACCCCCTAAGAGCACAAAAGAAACGTTTTCTTTATTCGACTTGAAGAACAACCTTGAAACGAATAAATAATGTGTTGCATCCAATTTTATCTTAAATTCTAATTCCGCTTTTCTGTTAACTACCTTTATGAACTGATTACTAATTCGCTTAACCCGAATAGTACGATTTAAGACAGAAACGTAACAAGAAAACAAATCTTGAACATATGAGAAGCTCATTGGCTGCAAAGTCGGTTTTAGAAAGACTGTAAAATTGCAGGCAATCTTTGATTCAAACATAATCACTAATCATCAAAACAAACAATTAATAGGCTGATGCTTAGTGGACAGGCTACCGTAGGAAAAGATATTCAAATCTCAGACCAAACTGTGAGCAATCGGTAATGTGGTTCATTGATAACGTTTTACTATTAACGCGGAAGCTTCTACAGGCGAGAGATTCCAATTCCTGTTTACAGACTGTTGAACGAAGGATGCTGGTAGGCTGTGTAATATGGAGCGCGCAAAACGGAAGTACGGTCTATACAAATAAACAAAACAGTCAACTGAACATTGTGCGTGTTCAGTTCGTTGTGGGAACGACGGCCGTATGCGAAACTTCATTCTAGAATAACATAGAAGGCAAATCAGTTAGACAGTATGCACAAGGACACATAGATGAAGACCATGAGAAAAATCGTCCCGTTGAAATGTGATAAAGATAGTTATCAAACTTAACTTTCACAAGGAACACACAAGGCCAACTGCATCTGGATATGTACACTGTTATTAGAAAGCGACATAGCTGCCAGCGAACCATCAGGAACATTGAAACACATACAACAGGTAAACTATACAACGGTTCCGTTTTCAGATGAAATCAACTGTGAGTAGGTCATCATCGTGGCAACTAGGGTGGGCTGAGATAAAAGGCCGACGTTGGAACAATGTTTGGTGTTTAGGCTCCATACTGGGGATGCGAGTTAATCGTCTTTTACGCCGAACGCTTCTTCAAGATGGCGCGGCAGACTAGCGTAAGGTGCGAGGTGAATAGATGACGATTTTGCGCAGAGGAATGAAGTCGTTTACCAATGGGTTAGCCACTGTAGGTCAGATTCGCTCTCCGGGTTGCGAACCTCGTTACTCGCAGAGTCGGTGGGTGCAGACTTTGGGTGAGATGATAGCTAGTCAGGTTCAGTGACGTAAATGTTGTTGTTGTTTGACCGAGTTGTCTATGAAGGGAATGCACTTAATGACGCGGGGGCAGTGGAAGCCGTAAGGAAGCTGTTTTGCTGATGACGCCTTACTTTCACTTACAGCTTGGTTGTTTGTTTGCAAGATGTAGGCATTTTGATGTTGAATGTGTGAGTGTAGACGTAGTTGTTTTCAGGAGTTTAACGCTTGCTTTCACTTCTCTTTCGCTTTTTCATGTTTAGAAGTTGCTGTTCTCTCCAAAGTTTTATGGCTGTTGAAAATCAGCGCGAATCACTGATGTATTGCTGTCTTTCACAATGATTAAATCCAGTTAGTAGGGTCATTTTGGTAGAAACGTTTGAAGATTTGGTTCTGGCATCTAGCTGAACGATCGGCACACTCTACTCATAGACGTTGGGAAATTTTGTTCAACATTCAGCACACACATACACTATAACATGTGTGAAGAACAACGAAAAGAATATTCACATCTTACTTCGGTATAGTTGTTCGTTTTATCCATCATCGTGTTGCACCACAGGACGTGGGTGAGTGCCACTAACAACCGGCTGAGACCTGGTCCATCGTCCGGTAATCTCCTTTCCAGTTATTTTCATAATCACGTAGACTAGTTTCTCTCTTTTCTCCTATTATAAGAACTGAATTCCGCTTTCCACAATGTAAGTCACAACAACCGAATATCGGGTGCTGGGCACTATGCTGTTAAAGAACCATAGTCGCCGAGTTTACACCAGAAAACACAGTGAGCAGAAATTGCTATCTGGGCTGCAGGACGAAGTGATAAAGTTGCACGTTTTTTCCGAACGGCTTGAACGTCAGGAGCATCAGATAATCCTGAAACTACTTCGAGTTCACTTGTATGTTTTCCCGTTGTTGTTGTTGTAAGCATCGCGATGTTTACATAACAAATAAAAAACATGATAAACAACTACGAAATAGACTCGTCTCTTCAATATCCTCACTAAAGTGTGAAAAATACTTCCAGGGGAAGAAAAAATCGGTTGTCAAGGTCACGGTAGAGATATAAAAAAGCTTTAAGAGGGCATACTGTAAACCAATAGGATTCACAACTGTCTATCGGAATAAATTCTATGAAACAATGTTACTACAGTTCCGTTCTGAACGGTAATTTGCAATCAAAGAGAGATGTGTAGATGACTTCGTTGTCAGTGACGTGGAAAATAATGGACAACCAAGCTGACAGTCCTTTATGAGTCAATGTGGTCTACTATAAACCATAATATAGCTTTTGTTAATGATAATTCAAGTGTTCATATGATCATGTTATATATTGGATCGGTTTAATGTTACAAGTAGAGGACCATTGTCAGACAAGCTCCCTGAAAATTGCCCTGTTCCGAAACAGAAGTTCATCCCGTATCCTCTACTGCTCATCTCTTAATTGTCTCTAAGCTGACAGATATCGTCAAATCATCACGGCTAATTTACATCGACGATAAGGACAATTCGGCGACCTGCAGAAGATTATATTATACATGGCCAATAACCGTTCGACTTGAACAAGTGTAAAACTACGGAAATTTGCCACAAAATTGTGCGAACCAATAAGTAGGCGATATAAGGCGGACATAATTTTCGAAAACTGACCATAACCTTCAGTGACAAACAATTAAAACATGTTTACAAATATACACTCGACAGTTAATAATTTGGAGATAATTTATGAGAACTTTCATTGGAAAACACTGTTTCATAAATTAGACACATTATTTCATTAATATATGCAAACAAACATGCAAGGCAATATTCATATAAAAAAAGCCATAGTAAATATAAAACGCGACTAAGGACTGGTTATAGCCCACCAAGTACACAACAGACAAACATTCCTCAAACACTGAGTTCCCATAATCCGCTTAGTCAAAGCAGCGAGAGGACATATATTGCGACATGTTGACATTTCGGTTTGCTCTCATCAGTCGCCAATGTAAAATTGTTTATCAAAATCTAACATGAAGTGGACAATCGTTGCAGTTCTCTAGCTTCGCACCTATAGCTAATGAAAACGTTTTTTTCACAGGGTCAGAATGATTTGCACTGCAGATCGATTGGAGAAAGAATAGCTTATTAGGAAAATACTCGTGGATAACGGCTACTCTGAAAAGTTTGTGGATATCCACAGTAAGATGAAAGAACCAAAAATGGTAATCTGCAGTACGGAGAAAAATAAGATTTCTGCAAATCCAATTCAATTCAATCGAATCACCTGACCAACAACATTAGTCACAAATTGATGTCTGCGTTGCAACGCACCTACCCAGCGGCCCAACTACGTATCCTGCTAAGCACTAGGGGCTTGGTTCTTCATAGCAGTGATACACACTCAATCGATCAATCTGTCTACCACGTAATATACCCATTCAATTGCAGTTGCAATGACGTCTACATAGGCAGGACAGATCGGCGTTTGCATCAACGTATGACGGAGCACATTCATTATCAACAGCAATATCAAAAAACGACCTACTGACTGGCTCGAAAACCCCGGTTTCATCGATCGCCAAACACATCTCAGCGACCGGTCACCTACTTGACCCTGACACATCATTGAAGATATTGTTATATAACCTTAACCCGAAACTATCAGCGATTCGCGAGGCAAGGCTAATCAAAGAACACCGGCCAGTCTTTTGTGCACAGAAGGTGCTGACGCAATCAATCTCCTTGTTGTGGAATTGATTGAACTAATTAGCGCGTGGAAAGTCAGAACTGATTGGGTCACGTACTTCATATACCAGCTTAGCGTTCACCGTACCGGGCATTATATACTGAGACCGCCAACAGTTGGATAAAACCACGTGATGGTCAAGCAACAACGTGGTCACGAAATATGATGACCTTGACTGCTCCATTGAGCAAAGTGAGTAGGTGTCGCCTGCCTGGAGGGAGTCCTCGTGATCACTCAAACCGCTGGTTAGAGACGCTATCCGAGAGGGCGATGTGTCGCAGTCAATAGCGTACCTGTATTCATACCATTTCTAGTTTATTCTCTTAGTCTTTTACTAATTTTCAACCTTCTTAGTAACGTTTTCTTCTAGGATATTCCACGTCATTGTTGAGGTGAGCAGTGGGCAGAGCCACAGTACCTTTTGGTCAGGTTCATGATTGATATGATGATGACGATGATGTGGTTGGTTCAATTGTTCTTACTATGTGTAATTTGTATAATATTTGCTGGTCTTATGTTGACGACTGATGAGAGTAATACGAAGTGTTAAGATCTCGTGATATATGTCTTCTCTCTGTTTTGATTAAACATTTTTTTAAATATCATCAACGTATCGTTTGTACAATAACGATTCAGCTATATAATCCGGGACTTGCTACTCAATCATTCTTAGGAAGACGTCCGCTAATGTCAGCCCTAACTAACTAACCATAATTTATTTGTTTGTTAACAAATCCCTCAAAATCAAAACCAATTTTTTCTGTGCAAAACTTTTTTTATTAATATTCATTCCAACCTCTTGTTACCTCACGAGGTCGAAACAAACATTTTTTTTAACCAAGTAGGAGTGAAAAGGCAAGGGGTCTTTCTTGAAAACTGGAGTATGAAATATGCAGGCTACTACGTAGACAGTTGGGTAGCCATAAGTAATTCACGTGATAAGTTCATAACACTAGACCATTGACACATGTACCAGTTGAAAAAAAACCACTGACGGAAAAAATTCGCATCGGCTAACCGTCTCAGATTGAGCATTGAAAGGACACAACATTCGTTAACAGCGCTTTTACATGTGCACCGGCCAGTCATTCATTTCCCCGAAATGATTGACATAATCCGTTGGTGTTATTACCACTCGTTTCTAGGAGAGTGAAATTCTAGTCTAGTGGTTCTCTTCGAAAAGGGCCACATGAAATGTCTGTGGGAATGAGACAGCTGTGATCAATTGTGAATGATGTCTAATCTATATGAAAATCAAAACCCCCTACTACTCATCAGTAATCAAATACCGCTCAACAAGTCAATGATTTCCGTGATTTCAACTTGAAGAGAAGTCCTAGTCGAAGGGTCATCGTGTGGAGTCAAAAGACAGTAACTGTATGTCCTCTCGAAGCGATCGGGCAACCTGATCATTACTCGAAACGAGAGTGGTCGAGTGTTCATATATGATAAATCGGCCGTGGCTTATATGAGATCATTGGCTCAGTAGGCAACACGGTTGTCTCATGTAAAGTGTGTCAGTGGTTCTACTCTCGGTCGTGATAAGGATATGCACTACTGAAGAGCCGTAATGAAAGCGAAACCAGAGTCTAGTGCTTTTTTTGTAGGGGGCCGACTGGAATGTCTACGGGAATGCGACAGCTGTGGTCAATCGAGGGTAATATTCAACTTGGAAAATAACCCCCATTGTTGCCTACAACTATGGTGAGGAGATAATGGTGATTATTCTATAGTGGGATCACCCGTCGTTGATTACTAGTGAGATCACACAGCTGTTACCAACAAAAATGTGCCATCAGTAGAAAAGTCCATAAAAGTGACAGAAAAGCAAATAAGCACTTAGGTTAAAAACATAACAATCCCACTTCTGAATTGTAGTTCTGCAAGCTATATTTAAGAAATATCAACGGAAAGTGAACGGGTCACTGATTATGGACAAGCGTCCCGACGACCCTGGATAATGAAACAAGATGTTGTGCCATATCCCAGCATGCGAAGGACAGCAGTTTATAACAGTCGGTCTTCGGCTGAAAGTGCTGATCGTGTGACGGCCAACTTTCAGTAATCTGCACTCAACTAGGCCAGCCAACCAAGATGCATCAGTACCACTAATAAACTAGTCAGGCGGATTATTCATAATGTAGGATAGTCCCTATCTACCGATAGATTTGCCTAAATGATTTACAGAAGGTGGAACCATTTAACAGGTTCAAATCACGAAGACAAGCAGATACTAGTAACACTTGGAACAAGGGCAATCAGCACGTAGAATTTCAAATTTTGGTGGAACATGCGGTTGTTTGTTTGCATTGGGGAGGTTTATTTCTCCACAAATGATTCATTTTTCGAGATATCTTTGAAAAATAATTTATGATTTTGGATGTTACCTTCTCGCGCCGTAACTTAATTTTGGCGCACGTTTCTTCTCCGTCTTTGATTGGCCCATCCTACTTTTAATGCATCATTTCTCAAGGCCGTTCAAAGACTATATATATGCAGACGCTGATGTGCGATGTTGCTTTTGGTTCGAGTGCAAATACATTCTCGATCGAAGATCAAGATCTTCAGTGTTCTGGAGTTTTTGTATCGTTACTTTCTGTGCTACGTGTCCGTGATTCGTATATTCATGCACTAGCTATTTTTCGTTATCGTTGACCAGCGGGTTATAACAGTTTGGAAACAACAATATAAGATATTTATAGATTTGATTGGTCTGCTTTTACTGCCTTTTTGATCAATGGCAAACAATAATACACACAACTGTCAGTAGGATGTCTCAAAGAACTCCACAGACGGAAACTCCGGGGTTGTACTGGATTCAGGTCTGGCAATTAGTAGAGCTCATGTGTGGTGTATAACTTCGCTTGGAGAGGAATTAAAACCTGGACACATGTCTGTGAAGTGAACGTGCTGACCCCTGTATCAATGAGTATGATATACAGAAAAATAATGAGCAGATTAGATAAATTCAATCTAGAGGAGAGGACTTCACCACAGTACTGTCAGGACAACTGTGGCATATCCTCTTTGATCAACTAGTAACAACCTGAATGCCACTTCAAACTAGGTGGGACGAGAAAGTCGGACATATCTATTCCGTCCGACTAAGTGGCAGTCAACATGCCTGTCGGTAGTCAAAACACACACACACACACAATCCAGACAAGTAAATGCGTTTTTGACGAAGTCCGGTGACAGTAAACATAACACGAGATCAGCCAAAAGTGCATTCTAATCCAACATCCGTAATCAAGTGGTAATGAATGACTCACCAGATCATGTGATTGACCAGACGATCGTAGTAGAACTTCCCTGTAACGTAAGGTACATGGTTACGATTACCAGTCAACGAGCGAGACATAACGATGTGTTAGCAAAAAAAACTAACAATATGTGTACTAAATTATGAACCTATATAGTTGGTAAACACCACTTGAAAAGTGGGAAGGTCAAACATATTTACAGTTTCGGTTAAGTAGAACACACCACTCAGAATGCGAGCAGGCACAAACCGCAATTCGAGATGAAGTCGGCGAATAAACTGTTATGCCACAAAACAAAGCCCAAGAAAGAGAACGACGAATATACACATTCATGAAAATAGCAGACAAAATACGAAAATAAGTAAAGCAAATGAACTCGCCAGTCATTTCACACCAAATTAGCTTTTAGTACCATTTAAAACCAACGTGCATTGTAATCTACATTCAGAAAGGACATCGATAATCGGCATCCCACAGTGAGCTTTATGATAACAATCTAACTTGGAAGTCCTGGTCAATGAAACGGTCAAAATAGACCGGCAAACTGTTTGAATCGTGTCCCGAGGTAAAAATACTACATGCAGTATACCTTCTACCATAGTGGTTTCTCTTTTAGGCATAAGAATGTATCTTTCGTGTAATAGCCTTTCGTTTCAGTGCAGTAGAATTTCTTCATCGTATTTTCAGGCTGCGGAATTGGTTTACGATTGGTCTAGTGGATTCATTTTGCGGCCTTTTTTGATAGCGACTGCACGCATTGGTTGCTGCGATAAGGCGATGGTCAAGAAAACACTTGAGTTGTGAAGGCCGTCATGTGGTCCAATCAGAGTATAGAGTCCAGCCCAGAGGGGCAGAGAGCGCAAACTCGTGTTGTAGGTCACAGGATGATTAACAACATTCATTGGTTCGTGCTCTCCGCCCCTCTGGGTTGGACTCTATATCCATATTGGACCTTATCGCAGCAGCCAATGTGTGAACTCGCTATCAAAGAAGGCCGCAAAATGAGTCCACTGGACCAATCATAAACCAATTCCGCAGCCTGAAAATACGATGAAGAAATTCTACTGCACTGAAACGAAAGGCTTTCACACGAAAGATACCTTATGCCTAAAAGTGAAACCACTATGGTAAAAGGTATAGAATGAGATTGATAAAAAAGCACGAGGGTCTAAGTTCGCACCCTTGTCCGCATAAAAATACCCAGAAGTTGTGAGAATGAGAGGAAAAGATGAAATGAGATTAATACTTATGACTTGAATACAGTGGCCGTAGGATCAGAATTATGATATGAATTCATTTCGCATGTTCCTGTCAGTGGTAAACGTGCAAAATGCATACAGACATCATCATCATCATCATCATCATCACAGACAGCTATAGATTAATCGTGTGCTGGTTCTTAACTGCCACACAACCCTGAATAAAAAAGCAAACCTTGTACAGAAAGAAGGAAAAAAAGGGTGGGAACCTGACCACTAAAACTAGCTATATCTACACTCACATTCAACATTAAACGGCCTACGCCATGTAAAAAAAATCCGGCTACAGATCGAAGTAAGATGTCATCAGCAAAACAGTTTTCTTACGGCTTTCATTACCCCACATCATTAAGTGCGTTCCCCTAACAAACAACTATTGCATTCATGCCACTGAATCCGATTATCAACATGTACACCTGAAGTCTCCAGCCACCGACTCCATGAGTCGCGAGGTCCCCAGCCCAGGAAGCGACTCCGACATACAGTGGCCAATCCATTAGTAAACGACTTCGATTATCAACACTAAATCATCACATGTTCACCTCGCACCTCACACCAGTCGGCCGTAGTATCGACAGAATGACCGATGTGGCACACGACTATCTGACATCCTTAGCACATGAGCCACTCATGTAAGCCCACACAAACGTAAAGACTGAACAAAAGAGCTCGTTTTGCAGTCGCAACCAACTACCCGCTTTCTAATCCCTTCGTCACTTATTCCTTGGTGTCACCAGACACGAGCGATCAAAAGCAGACATCGGTGGTCAAATACTTTGAGCAACAGTAAAGTAATACAGTCCTCACGGTCGTCTCGTATACACGACCCGCAAGCCTCAGAGAGACGCTTCTATGTCGTCGGAGGTGCCTCAGGTTAGCGAGTAGCAACCCGGACCTATAGATACCCGTCTATATTTCATTCCCTATACATCCGCGGTTATGCTGATGCAACTTTCCAAGTGAGCAAACCGGTTAATAACCTCCATAAATTCATTATCCAACAACAAATTCACGTAACCACAGCACTGCAATTTGGGGTTGTAAACCACATTCCGAGACGTTTAGCAGAGTACGAAATACCGACTAGCATTGTTTGCGCTTCTTGAAGGTTGTTAAACATAATCGAGATCAGTCAGTCTTTTACCAGGTTGGAGGTCTGTGTCGGTATCCTATCACAGACAGTCCTCAAGTAGTTTGTCTACAACGAAATTAAATACAATTTCTTGGTGTTGAAACTGCCAGACAGTTCATCGTAAACCATAACATACGCAACCCTTAAGCATCAGAGATAAATCTCATTGTCCCCAAATATATCCTAAACTGGCAAGCACCACCTTAGAACTAAAGATATGAGCTTCTTTTTCATTCCCACTACCACTATCGGGGCTGATGCGAATTGTCTGTGCTGACTGGAAAGTGTCAATCAATATGTTGTCGCTAACATAATCAAGATTAGTCAGCCTTTTACCGGGTAGGAGGTCTACGCCAACATCTTATGTGTTACCAAGAGGGCTCTATTATTCTGCCTATAGCAAAATAAACAAAAATGGTGAAAGTATACAGCTTGAAATACATCGTTTCTGGTGCCGAAATTGTCGGGCAGCTCCCCGTAAAAGCCAATCTGGGCTGAATTATGAGAATAACGCGCTGATACTATGTCGACATACTCGTTCGATGCACCCCTGTATATAAACGACCCTATAAAAATGGACCAATCAACTGACTCGAACGTGTCTATACAGTTCAGAAAAACAGCAAGCATGAGTATTCACAACACCAACAATTCCAATACAACTCACAATGCAATGAGTTTGCGGTGTAGCCAGTATTCATTCTTCTGTGATGATCGTTCACACTTTCAACTGGAACTTTGATTGATGTGTTAGTTAACAACTTCTTTGACAGGAGTCATTTCGAGGCCCTACGAATGCGGCTGTTGCTAAATTTAATTCTGATGTTTGGTTTAATGACCGGAATTATAATCATGTATGGAAATGACTGACGGTCATGATGATGCATTTATGGAAGCCGAACAAGTAGTCGCCGTGGAATAGGATGATACAACAGGCTCTCCGTGATATCGAGCCAAGGCGGTTATTGTTGAGAGGCACTACAGTATAGAGGTTTCATTGTACCAACGAAACACACAACCGTTCGTCCGAACAACAGAGAGCCGTTGAAAACTGTTTGTATGGATGTGATAATCATTAGACCAGGTTAACTTTAACAAGCGCTAAACGTTAGTGAGACATGGTGAACGGTGGGGAACGTTCACTTGTTGAGGGAGACAATAACTGCAGATGTAAGTTGTTCAAAGGTTTGTATTGGACAGGTTAGACAGAAACTCAAGGCTTGAAACCAAGGAAGTTAGTGAGGTCAATGGCAACCGTCCAATATCCGACTTTAAGGCTTTAAAAAACCGTACACTGATTCTTTCGTGGAACCGCGTACACAATTGATGACCCATAGAATGCCAGTCAACGGACGTTCGTTCACAATGACATGTGGTAAGGTCGGGTTGGCCATGTGTGGCTGTGAAGCTATCACTAGTGTTGCTTTTGTCAAACAGAGTGGTGTCCTACGATGTGCAACGGAAATGTGTGGATGTGTAATCCTCAGTTGTGCGTATGAAGTGGATGAACGAGTAAAAAATGCTTATCGAGCATGCATATTCATTATATGCATATACAAAAAACCATCGGGGTCATTTCATAAACGTGATTAATCACCTTTGTGCTCTGCATAGAATCGCTCTGCGTCAGAACGGGATAAACGGAATTCACCATAACACAAAACTTTCAGGTTCGAATCACGGATTTTCTGTTCAACATACTGCGTTTTCATGGGGGATTTTGACGAGAGAAAGGACAGAGAGCAGACGATTGAGAAACATCCACAAAAGTTAACATGAACAAATATATATATATATATATATATATATATATATATAGGAAGGATTCCTACCTGAGTATACCATGCAAAAGCTTTATTCACAAACCACAACTAAACAACCGGATCACCAAAAGGTTGGCCTTGACAAATACTGTATTATGACTAAACGTATCACCCGAACACAATGATAAGAAAGTACTGCTTGTCGAGTACACGACCCATCACTGGTTATTACTTTCGAAATAAGTCAAAAGAACAACAGAAGTAAACTGAGCATCACCCGCAATTGATCGAAGCTGTCACATTCGCATAGACTTTCCAATCGGCCCCTTTCGAAAAGAAGCAATAGACTCGAGTTTCATTCAATCTATATGAAAACCAAAATTCCCTACTACTCACCAGTAATCAAAACACCGCTCAACAAGTTAATGAATTCTGTGATTTCAACTTGGAGAGAAGTCCTAGTCGAGGGGTCATCGTCTGAATTTAACAGACAGTAACTGTCTCTTATCGAGGCGATAGAGCAACCTGATCGTTATTCAAAAGCGTTCACATGCGATGATAATTCGGTCGCGCCCAATGCGAGGTCAACGGCGCAGTGGTAAACACGGCTGCCTCATGAACAGCGTGGCAGACTAAAAAGTCTATAGGAATGCGACAGCTACGATCAATTGCGGGTGATGTTCAATTTATATGAAAACCAAAATTCCCTACCACTCATCCGTAAACAACAGAAGTAATTTTCCCGACTTCAACCTGCGAAATACGTACTACTGTATGTGGCATACTTGAGCGAATGCAAGCAGCCTAGAGTGGCAAGATGGCACTGGAAATAATCGGGATTTCGCTCCGTAAGTAGTTTGCTATGGGGGCGCCGTAGTTCATTTCCCAACCTGAAGGCCGTGTGGTCTCCGGATTTAGCGACTTGTTTGACACGTTAGAAAGCCCAACTGATTCGCGCACAAACCTGTTGGTAGATAGTCGCACTGGACAACTGACGTGAGGATTCGTGCAACTGTCACATCATATTGATCTTGAACAGACTCGGGTCACTGATGTCGAGGGCAGTGTGCACCATCCGAGTTAGTTCATCTATACATACGGTAGGAAATATTTCAACATCATCCATACAATATCTCAATTCAGACATGACTAAGAAACCTCGCAGTACGGTTCTCCACTAAGAGAACGATGGTTGGTAATTTTTGTTTTAGATATAAGATTATAAGTACTAATATTCTAAACAGGCGGGTAAACGATTTAGAGATGGAAATCGTCACAGCCTATTGTTGACGGGTCAGTGAAATAACCGAGTTCCACTTCGGACAACAAGGATTTCTGAATAAGTCTGATATTCGTGTGTATCAGGGAATAATGACCTACTCGTTTGCCCAATAATACGAGTTCGTACTACTTTACTGATCAACGGGGACAAAATGTGATTGGCTACGAACAATCCTTAACTGTAATCTGGTCATGAGAAAAGCGATCCGGACGAAAACGTAGAAGGGATGGGACTCAATATATTAAAAAGTCTCGTCCATAGCTAGATGATTAGCTTGAAGGTGAAAACAGACAACCGAGGTCTAATTGAGAGAGAGATGGTGTATACATCACAGCCTTCTTCTTGGCCGCAAAACTAATCTATTGCATAGTCAATTCATACCCATAAAGGTAAAGTTTACACCATAGAACTCGATTAGCCATCAGTTCTATCAGCGAATTCAATCACACACACTGTAAGTTACGAGGGCCGCAGAACGAAAGATGAACGTAATCTAATCTTACTAATGAGTAGTTTGGCAGATTGATGATTTTAGATGAGACCCAACTGTGAAAAGTCAGGGCATCGGGTGGATTCGAACCAGCGACAGAAACATCATGCCTCAACGTGCTTCAACGTGGCAAGCGCTCTACCAGCTGAGCTGTGAAACCACGCCAGGAACTCAGAAATTTCACATTTGGACTCGATTACCTACCTGTCCCATTGTCTCATATGGAATCCACCAAATGATCCAGGGGATCGACTGCCCCGGCAGGATTTCTCGAACAGTCTAGGTAACTACTGACAACCGTCTTTAGTAGGTCGTGACAGGTCAATTTTTTCAATCTAGCTCGCTATACTTTTCGGCTGGGGCATGACCAGAGCGATATCGTGTATGACAAACAGACGCTATGCCCACTGATCTACCACATTTCTGCCCACGAGTTACAGCTACTTTAGGTGTGTGACTGTAGTTAAGAACAGGTTTTATTGGAGTGTAAGCGATGAACACGAAGCATACCAAAACTTGCAGTCAGGACGTCAGTCTAACGAAAATGAACTAAATGCACGCGTTGTAGATACCGTAAAATGCATTAAATGTGGTAATAGATTAAGACTTTAAAAAACACGAATGACTAAAACTGTGATAACGTTGAGGAGAACTATTCTAAAACAGAAAAGAGTTATGCTTTCACAATAGATGGTCATGCATCTTAACAATTGTCGTCCAGACCGAAATAGACAAATTTAAGCGAATAAGCTTAATAATATCTGGAAGGGAAAGATGCACATAACGGAAAAGTTCTCATATTTACGAAGACCGCAGAAAAAAAGATTTTCAACAACGGTTTCACAGTGAACGTGCATCGTCGGAATTACTGACAAGTTTTTTGGCATAGAAAGCAAGAGGATCATACTGTAGAAAGAACTGATGAACAAAGTCTTACTATAGGTACTGATTGTTGTAGTAGGTTCGTTATTTTAAGGTAAGGACACGAAAGTCGAGATCTGATTCAGAATTCGGGTAAAGGATGCCAATGTTTACAATGAGTATACATTATTATTTCCTTTCATGTTGAAAAATCATAATAGCCGGCTATCAGAGAGATGGAACTCTCTATCCTTAGTTCAGTATCATAAATAAACAAGACATGGGAAACGATTTGATCACGGTAGGCGTGAACTGTCGTATAGTTTAAAATACGGTTGAAGGAAAACACCAGTAATAACTAACTTCTCGGACTACACCGATCCGTTGTACATCCGGTTTGAGTATGGCCAAAGTGAGTTGACTGAGACCCCGAGACATTCACACACAGCATGAACCAATTATCCACTGATCCGTCTGACGCTTAGAAAGTGAAACAAAAAAGACAGAAAACATACTACACATGATAAATGAGAAAGCAACAAATCCGAATGACATTTCATAGGCGTCATGCTAAGCGTGCATTATACATCTGTTAAAATCAAATAATTACGTCACCTATTTATATTCAGTTCGCTATCTCTAACCATAGATATATTGAAACATTTGACAATGACAACCCAAATACTAAGTACCATAGCTTTGCAGCCAGATTTCCTTACTACAAACGGTTTAGCGGAAACCCAAATCACCTAAAGGAACTGTTGATATTGCGGTCCTGCTGATACACTGGGGACAGAAGCTGATCCAGCTAGAATCGTCAATATGACAGATGATCGTTGTTATCCAGTCAACCGGGATGAAGAAATGTCAAGAACACAGCACAGCGATCACGAAGCTCAACACAGCTACCAGTTACCCGAATCTCATTGAACGATAGTGTAAACTCTAAAATGAAGGAACCGAGTATCATTTAAAAAAACACTATCATTCATCTTGATAATCGAAATGTATCATCGGTAATCCTCCTGCATGGAAATTCATGAGCATTTTACCATATCCATCCAAACTATCTTTCCACACAAACCCACCAAAGCGAGATAACCCATAAAGTATCGTTATTAGCCCACATGGGTCAAATTCCACACAGACACATTTAAGGTCAGCACTGACTTTGTTAAAGCTGTTAAAAAGCACTCACTATTCATCCTAGAGCATCCAACATTCGTGTACGGTCTCACTGATTAATCCTACACGATTGTTTCACAGCACG
The DNA here is from genome assembly GCA_013368495.1 of Paragonimus heterotremus. NCBI lineage: Eukaryota > Metazoa > Platyhelminthes > Trematoda > Plagiorchiida > Troglotrematidae > Paragonimus > Paragonimus heterotremus. The sequence continues at coordinate 87,492 of LUCH01002081.1, forward strand.
TCAGATGGCTTTCGGGAACCAAGAGAATCAGAAGGTTGACATAATAAACTGTTGGGTTGTATTTTGAAGGATGGCTATCTTTGCACCGTACGACTCAACTGAAATGCCGGTGATGGAGTAAACGATACCATTTTTTTGTGTGGTTTCAGCCAATCACAGTCGGCGTAAGATCAATGATAAGTTTCATCGAGAGTCGTCCATTTCTCGTCGATGTGCTAGTAGTATAAGCGACATAATCAACCACTGTGATACAATTACCACAGGCATACGGGTCGTTTGACATCAGATAAAACTGGTCGAACGGCGATGTTTATCCACCCCGGATATGACAGCAATCGTGAATGTCATAACGACACTATCGTATATCAACCGATTTTCAACTCAGGTTGACTGCCTAACGTCGGCCCGATTGGTACAGCACTTCCCAAGCGTATTAGTGAAAACATTTCGAAGACGAGATGTAAGGAACCAAGAAGGTGATTGATGTGAACGAATAAGAACGTTTATAGATGTCAGGAGGTTTTAAAATAGTCACATCTTCACAGTTCAACTGTTTAACACCTATTTGACGTCACTTACAGAAATGCCAAAAGTCTGTTTCATCATCGTTATCACCACAGACAGCAATGCGTCAGTAATTCTTACTGATGCTTAACTGTCAACATCTGCTTACTTGTCTACTTGCGCATATGACAGACTAGCTGTTGTGTACAGAAGACAGATAGGTGTGTGATCTATCCATTCTTCATAATTCGTTATATATATATATATATATATATATATATATATATATATCCAATCTGTCTCTGTTACGTTGCATCAACTCCTGGAAACTCGAGTTTATCCCTCATTTTTAAAACCACACAACCCTTGTCTAGTGAGCTCTTAATTACACCTCACGGATTGCCCACCAAACATGTTCCTACAGACTGAACTGTGACCAACGCGGTTTACACATGTTCCTAACTTCCAACAATCTTCTGTGAAGAGTCTTCGAGGTTTACATCATTTACATTTAGTTTGTGTCACCGAAGCCTGTGCAACTCACATTAATGTTTGAGGTCTTTCAATGTGGCTGTTCACCATTTATTTAGTCGTGAGCTAAAATTCAAACGGTTTAACCTCAGCAAGGTTTAAATTTTATTCTGGAACGCATTATTCAACTATGATCATGTTTCCGTACATAGAACAAGGATACCGCACGAAAGTATTATGGATTGTTTTACCAGTTCGAAAATACTTAAGAGGACAACAAGCTGTCGAGTACTGGGTTACCAACTCCAGAAAGACAGAACAGAGGTCGGAGTGGCACTAACCAATCTCGAAGTATCAGGAAACAAAACCTTTTTTTTATATAGGAGAATAACAGTGTTTATGATTACTGTTAGGCGACAAGTGTTTTGTACTTTGATTGGTCAGTTAGCTGTTACGCTCCACTACCTTGCTTTAAGTAACTCGGTCGTTTAAATCATACAACTGTTCAAAGAAATGGCTTCAATCACCATTTCTTACGAACAAATTCTAGGTAACGACGGATTGTCGTTTTTGATTGGGTGTCACCGATCGATCACAATTCCATCTGGAGCAGCTTGTGCGAGATCTGACTGGTCGAACGTTCTCCAATCAGGAGAACGAATTATACAAGATAGCGGACAACACTAGCCTTCTGTTTGGATATCAGACCAAGTGCAACAATACAAATATGAAAACAATAACCAGGGTAGGTGGGGAAATCGAGAAATGGATAATACGTGCTGTGTGTATGCTAACAGTTACGAAACCAGCGTTCTAAATGAACAATTTGGTTGATTATGGGTCAGGAGAGGCTAGTTCAGTGTGAAGTCCTTTTGAGCACAGAGATCAGGGTTGTGCAACAGAATACTGATAACTTCAACAACGGTCCATATTCGGAATCTCACGATTTCGGATGGATTTCTTGGCACTCGGTAGTAAGTTAGAAAAACATGTCTCTCACTGACAGAATGACTAGAGTCAATCAATTGGACGACAACCGTTTAAAACTGTTTCAATCAAACTACTGTTTAATCATGCAGGATTACGTTCACGTTCTGTATCGGACGATCGCCTGGTAGCAAGACCACTCCAAGACGCTCGGCATGAGCAAACAATGACAGCGTGAATGTTAGTAGACACAGCGCCCGCAGTTTCTACCGACAGATTTCTATGCACTCTCCCGTTACTGTTTTCGTGTTTAGTGTGTCTTAATTCGCCTGATGATCAAACAGGTAAAAAGTACTGTTCACTATTTTTGACAAAAAACACCAGCTGCCAACCTTCAGGATGTTCAGAAAAAATGTGCTTTCAGGACTGAGTATCGAACAGTAGCTGGTGTACAACCTCGCATGCACACCGCTCGATTAACTAGCTAGGTGCAAAATTGACACCAGACCTGATCTAGCGCTGCATACGTCAAGTAACTGTCAGACTTGTCCAATGCTGCTTATCGAAACCAAAGAGTTGCCGACGAAAACAGAGCACGATGGCACCGATCATTTGTGTACAGCATGTTGAATGGACTGGAATACCAGCGTGGCATCCTTTTAGGTGGAAGATCACAAGACTCAGTTATTAGTAGTAGCATTTGCGCATTTTACCAGTTTTCTTTTATGCAAACGTTATCCATCAATTTTCATTCATGGATCCCAACTCTAACGTGTGGTAACTAGAGCGAGAACACATCCACGTGTGTTCAGTCTCCATAATTGATACACCTGATAGTAAGTATGTTTGAAAATGTCCCCAGAAGCCCCATATCTGAACCTAGTCATAGTTTGTTATATACATAATGGATTCAACTGCTATATATTCTCAAAACACAGGGGTCTCCAATTTTACGCACATTTCACGCAGCGCATTTACTATACCCCCAAATGATCATCGCTGAAGTTACTACATTTCTTAACAAGAGTCCAGCCACTTAGTTGAACAGCTAATCTAAACTTTTTAGCCTTGTATCCACTCTGTAAAAGAATGGATAGAACCGGTAAATGATCGTGGTATTTCCTCTTTCTTCTTCGGTGTGTGAGTATACAAATTCAAAAGCATAGACTGTGTAGCTCACGAACGTTTGTGCAAGCTATCAAGTTTCATGATTTATAATGTTGTACATACAACTGAATAAAGTGAAATAGGATGATTTTTACATTAACCTTTTGTATTGTATATAGGAGTGGTTATCACGGTACACTTGTTATACATGATAGTTACAGACCAAAGAAGGAAGAATCGCTGATCTCCAGTTGTTCTGGTAATTGATGGTATAGGCCGACTGCAAACGGAATGTGGCAAAATGTCAGGTTCACCACATTACACTTAACATGAGAGATTTTTTAACATATTTTTTCTCCCGTCTCTACGATCGCTGACACCTTATGTCGATTCGTTGACATATGTGGTCTTATAAAATGTTGGCATGTCCCGTTTGTTCTTGGCTGGATAGGGAATTCGTATATCGACGGTTTAGGGGATGAAGATACATTAGGCGACTCTCAGAATCATCCGATTTATAACCGATGGGTATGCCTAAGTAAGTATAGAAGCTTACAAGCTATACTTTGATCAACCTTGTAGTAGAAATGATATGCTATAACCACCAGCTGAAACATTTATAAACGTTTCACTGTCCTCTTACGTGATTGTATTAGATGCGACGCATTTGATACGAGTTTTGCAATACTTCCAAAGAGGGCGCCGATTGAAATGTTGAGTATTACAGTTTGGTTGTGATGGTGTGTTCATCTCAGTCCGGTGAGTATGGACGGAACACACCTTGAACAGTTACTGCAATAAGTGCTATTTATGAAACAGTTCGTGATTTGATAAGCAACTGACGACCGACAACCATCGCCGTTCATGCTTGTGCCCATATTACTGAATTGATTGCCAGAAATCATGCTGCAAGCGCAGAGTAGCAGGAAGACCGAGGTAAACACTGGGCCTAGTCGACACAACTGGCGTCAAACTGAACAGTCACAAGTATTCATGACAAAATCATTGTCTTGTAACAGTGGGTATGTGATTGTTACCCAGGCCATTATGCGAAAAAGGTCCACGATTCATTGGATATCCCATTCCATGAAAAGGACGTCAACCCGACCGGTATATCCACCTAAACCGACAACCTCCAGCTAGGACACTGGAACCGTCACTTCAATGTCTTATTTTCTTTTTACATCAGTAGAAGGCATACACTCAGTTGGGTAGCAGGTGGTTTTCAAACAGAGTCAATTTCCAGTAGGCTGTCAAATTGGTATTTTGATGCGACTGAACAGCACATAGGCTAATGTAAGTTTTGATAAAGAGTATTTGTTGCGGGATTTCGCGTTGGAGGTTAGCAGACCACGTGTAAGCTTGATAGATTGGACGGAAAGACAACAAAACCTAAAAATTTGTGTATTCCCGTTTTTCCATTCTTTCTATGTACTTAGAAGACGATGTTGAAGTTGGCCTTGGTGAAACCAACAACGAAATACCAGGGCTGTAAAAACTATCATTGCGTTTCAATTCACACTTCTATGAACTAAAATGGTTCCCTGATTGGTGCAATTTGAGTGTAATCCCAGATGGTGCTATCAACAGCTTAGCAGAGCGGTCGATGAAATCAAATTGGACAACTAGAAGCACAGGAATAATACTAATGTAACGACGATATTGCTGAAATAACGGAGGCCGCTGTGATGAAATTACTGCCACTCTCAGGCTTCTAGACGCGTGCAACAGTCTTGGTGAAGAACAAAAAAATGTTTTGCTCAAAATTTTAATGAACCAATACATAAAACGGAAATGACAGTTTCCAATTTACTGTGCGATAACCGAATCATGGTCAATAAATACCCAAGGTCATCCAATGGATACCAAGATGTTGATGAGCATTAGTGAACAAACACAGAAGTTGACGGATATAAAGATCTATTATAAACATTATATACAGTTGGAAGATGACAGCCAAATTGACAAAAGATCTAACATTCGCTATGATGTATGCGAACTTTATCTACAAATCAGTTCCGCTATTTTCTATAGCCGGTAACCAAGTACACTGAGATACTCTCCAATTTGACACTGCAATGTGTGCACTTTCATGTGACATACAAGGTCACGCAGAATGAATAACGTCAAGCTGCCAAAATCTAGACAGAGAAAGTCGTACTAACGGTGATGAGAATCTATGCTTGCGTCACTGGTAATTAACGTCGTCAATAGAGACCTATCGCGAACTAGAATGTCCTGAAGTCTAACGAACCTCATGAAAAAGAATATACCAAACAATCTGCAAAAGAGTGAGAAGACAACCAAAGACTAGGTAGGCGTGAGAAAATATTTATTGCGATCTATAACTGAGTACATAAAATCGCTCTCAAGGTAAATCTGAATTGTGTCTCAGATATATGAGTTATCAATTGATGCTTTACAAACTGTAGAGAGCAACTCGACCTCTGGATGATCAGATGGATTTGGAATAGTCCGAACAATCTGAAACAAAAAGGACCATATAGTTATTTAGCGATTGTTTTGACGCCATATAATTTACATTGAACATATATGCACACAGAACTATTTTACGAAAGCACTGAGTGTAGCAGGCTAGCTAAATTTCACATGAGAGCAGACTGGAGTTCGACTTAGTCATCATTAAAATGAGCCCAATTTGATGGTTCGTCATTGTAAGAGACAAATATTATTATAAACTTTGCACTTTGGAGCTGTTTAACAAGAAGAAGGCAACTCAAATACAATAAGAAAATCTCACTTCTTAAAATTCACGGGTCACATAGGAACACGGTCCGCGACATTTGGTCACACTGGCACGGTGAGCCTAAAACTTGCATAAATAATGACCGAATCCACAAGCAATCACATTCTGATCTTGCGCAATGGTGATGAAGCTAAAATGAAATCACTTTTGTCAAGCCGTTGGCATATCTTTTGCAGGAATGAATGGAAACTGGAAACTCAATCGTAAATCTGTAGTCTTCGGCTAGACCCGAACATGGGACACAAACAGATGCGGACGAAAAATGTAGTCACGCCGCGAACTCGAAAATTTCATACTTGAATTTGGTCACACACCCATCTTACTGTGTCCCATGGTTCATGAAACAATCCGGCAAAGTGACTTCTACGTCATAGTTTTCTTAGGAAGCACTGCACTTCATGTTGACAATAATGGATAGCGTACTTCAAGATGCACGACAGTTCCTAATATCATTACGTAAATGGTCGGTCTAAAGTAATCTCTCATATTCCGAGTCTTCCATCACGATGAAGTAAAGTGAACCTCAGTTCTTCTGACTCCACGTCAGACCACCTCGTGTACAATTCCACACTGTCCAATCCTACCTTACGTTCTTGTACCTCTCCGGTAGAAGAACTACACATGTGAGAAGATTGGATCGAATTCATACGCCTGTTAAACATTATCACGATAAGCGTAAGGATATCGAAGAGTTACTCAGCTCATCCAGAGTAAGACAAGAATCAAAGATACTCCATTTCCCTGTTATCACAAGATATCTTTTTTCTATAGCGACAGTAGGTTCAGACCAGACACTTCCACGGGGACGTTTTAACTTGCTACAGTCTTTTTGTCAACGTTTAATAGTCCAGATTCGTCACGATGCCAACGGTTTGACACAACTTATTACATTTGCTTGTCGAAGTGCATTAAAAATCAGATCTTGCTGAAAATGGATTACAAAGGCGTCGCAGAAAACGATTGACTATGGATTTGGTTACTATACGATTGTATAACGAGGGAAATCAGGTTGACCGACTATTTACATTGCTTATCCGTACCTTCCGCTTGGTCTGCAAATGTTACGGACGGGTGTTTTTTGACAAATGTGGATAGTCAGGTGGCGGGTTGAGAGGTCCAATCAGCCCACATTGATAAGGAGGAAGTTCGCTGGAACGATCCATAAACGGCAGATTTGGCTCATTAACAAACTTAATGTCATCGTTGAACTGATTTCAGTTGAATGGACTGCTTTGCATATGCTAATCCATCGCCAGTCATGTTTGAGTGCACTCGTTCACGTTAGAGTCGACAAGCCGGCTAAGAAAACTTTCAAACCGAGGCTTGGTTTATCAAGGCTCTCTTAACTTTCTGTCCTCAATTTAGAAGAGAACGTACGCCGTTAGTTGTAGACGCCGCGTGACGTTGTCAATTCACGCTATGGGTCAAAATATGTCCCAACACATTCGTCTTTCTCAATAAATTTTCCTACCGCTATCTACTATTGAGTTATCACACGCTGTCTTCTATGTTACCATTTGACATAGCGCAGAGTTCAACAAAGTTGTAACTACTGATAAGTAGTATGGTAGATTTGACAATTTAGAAGAGATCCATTTGCGAAAAATCTGGAATTCGGCTAGATTCCAACCAGCGACAGAAACATCATGCCCAAACGCGACAAGCGCCCTACCAGCTGAGCTACGAAGACACACCGGAAGTTCAGAAATTTCACATTTGGATCTAGTTACCCACCCAACCAACTGTGTCATATGGAATCCACGAAATGATGCAACCGACTGATTGCCCAAGCAAGATTTATCGATCAGTTCAGCTGGTAGAGCGCTTGCCGCGTTTTGGCATGATGTTTCTGTCGCTGGTTCGAATCCATCTGAAGTCCAGATTTTTTCGCAAATGGATCTCTTTTAAAGTTGTAACCGTTTAGGTCGTAGTGTTGAAATAACAAAGACGTCCAAACATGCTTTTACTCCCAAATTATTTACAAGTAACAACGACAGTTGTTCGTAATTATCGACTCGCAATGCTTTCCATTGATTATGAACGGACTAACCGTTATTTAACTGTGTATTAAGGTGCTGTGTAAATGCACTAGTAGTGACATCTAAATTTGACCTTGAAAAACTCGAAAAACATCCAGATCCCAACACCACCACTGAAAACACCGCTACAGCTTAATGCAAAACCCTACATCATTTATGAATTCCCGTGGGTACTGAGCCATTTACATAGGCAGAACATACAATGGCAACTGTACAAACGGGTCAACAAGCACATTCCAGTTTGGGTACACAAAGCACTCATGGATACCACAATGTATCAATCAGGTCAGGATAAGACAGGTCACAAAGTACTGGTGTCATCGATCGCTCGACACTTGTTGACATGTCGACCACAACTGAACCCGGAGAAAGCCTTTCGGACATGCTGCGTAGCAACAAAAAATCGGAAGCTTTTTGGGTATGCGAAGAGGGCAGCAATTAAGTAATGGAAAAAATTCTTCTGCGTACAGAAAAACTTGTTCACCAGTAACAAATTGTCCTGGTAACTGATGTGTGCATGGTTGTTGATTTTGTTTGGCGTTATAGTGTCCATTCACGTTTGCTATATGAATCAGCAGACTGCTAGTATGTACGTGATGCGATGCAGCGAGATGTGCTCCAGAGATACATTGTGTAAAAAACTGTTTCTGACTTCTCTCTTGAGTAACCTTATCCATCATCGTTGATCACATCGCAACTCAACGTGCTGAGCAAGAAATTAACATGTTCGCTTATTCATCCGCGCAGCTACATAACAAACAACCAAGTTATACACTACTGCCGGACGAGGTGCTCAAATTCGATGGTAGGACCATCTATCCACAAACAATTCGCTAACTCAAAATCTTGCAAATATTCCGGAACGATTAACAGATTCCAATCTTGTTACTGAACCTAATATACGGATAACGTGGTTTCAAGTGATCGCGGAATTCAGAAGCCGATATTCACATTGGTACGCTGCTTCAACCGAACTTCCAACCAGTACTCACAGCTGCAAATTTGTTCGAGTGATTCATGGACAAAAGTGTTAGCTTTATGTGGTGTAGTAAGGTGTGATCAGTCAGGCAAGCTAGTCATGTTCTGCATGAAAAGTGTTGGTGAGGTAAAACGTTTTCAATTTTATGTATGAAAAAGGACCGTTCTTGGAAGGCCACCTGATATCAAGCGTTCCTGTGGCGCAACTAGACAGACTGGTTTATAGGCGTTCAACTAATTTGACTTAGGTTAAGGTAGAACTTATAACCAACTGGTCTGACTACAAAAATCTAGTTCACTAGATTACGAATGTTCCTAAGTCGGGTACGCAAAAAAGTAGTGCTATTACTAACGGTTGAGTATGTTGGCAATTGCTTCCAGCCACAAGCGGCCAATTTTCGCTGAAATTTCAATATAAAATTTTATGAATATAACCACATAAAACCTTGTTTGACAATTTATCTAGGTTAGCGACTGTTTTCGTAACACTGTTAACAGCCTCCGTGAGTAAAAATGTTTACCAAACATAAGTGTCAAAATCTTCATTTATTTATTACTCAAAAATAGCAAAGGTCCAGTGAAGACCAAAAATCCGCGTCACGTTCGATGAGCAGCTCATCTAGGTGAATTGACTGGATGTGGATATCGGATGTTAAGGGTTCATTTACATCTTGCGATCAAGCGGACAACCACTCAATCACAAATTCTCTCTGGGTTGACTTGTGATCCAAAACTGCCGAATGGTCACATCAAAAGCATTACGTGAGGCAAAGTAGGAAAATCAAACGTCACCTACGAACGAAAAATACCTTTTCAATTCTGCTGAATCCGAGTTTCAAACGTTGATAAACTGAGAACAGACGCTCCAAATTCTCTGAAGCCTTTATCAGATTACACGAGGTAGGAAAGTTGATTTCTCTGTAGCTTTGGTTTAGAGACTGCTGTTGGGTCGGTGTTTCCGGATGTGTTTTCAGGGCACTTGAATGTAGATGCAGAAACTGCTGACCGATGTTTTGTAATGATTCACTGACTGTTTTCAGTTTCAGCATCTGATGGGACAATTAAAGCACACAATGATAGAAGCACGTAAATATATGTGTAACATTTCAGCTTTCGTACCAAACGATATATACAACATACTGATAGTTGCAAGATAACATTGTGGTTTCAACCAAACCTATCAATTGTGAGTTGAACTATGGTTCAAAACTAGGAAAGTCGATATACGCAACACTCACTTAAGTCGAAGGGGATCTGAATCGCACCCAATAGAAAAGGTTACACACAACCGTTTTAAGTAAACAAGGACAGACCAAATGGATTATGTTTTAAACAAGGAATCCACACATTAATGAATGCAACACTAAGAAAATCACACACAATACGCATCTCGCTTCCGTAAATAACAAAGAAGGGAAAGTATAAACTTGGTATCGCGCTCAACGGGAAGAACCCAATTCCTCAAAAGTACCGTTTTATTTGCCTTCGCAGTGGCCTAACTCACCACTGATTGTAGTGACCTTCATAGTCGGCACGGTCATGTGCCACGTCCCCCATCACGTGCGTTCTCAACCTTTGTGCCAAAATTCTGGCGCCCGGCCCACACGCAGGTCCTTTAATTGGGACATCAGTGTACTGTGTGAATCTTTGTCTGGTCCGCTTTCTGACCATGTTCTTGATTGGTCACGAACCCTTTAAATGTGGTCTAGTTTGTGAGCGTGTTGTCTTCGGATTGAGTGACGTGAAGTGGCTCTGTCCGGAGGCCTGTCTTCTCTCTGTGTTCATACGTTAGCGTTGGGTGGTTGAGTTGGTCGGGAAGATTCGTATTAATCTTGCATATATTCGTAGTCCGTCGTTCAGAACTGTTGAACGTCGTTCCGTTACCTATCGTTCCACTAACCGTTATTCAGTTGTCTGTTTACGCGCTCGTATGCCGTATACCAAGTTACAACACATAGTGTAAAGGTTAAGCCACCATAGAAGTTGTGTTAACGGTGATAGAATGACTACTGAGGTCATAAGGTGTACGATTGAAAGTCAGGTGATGTCCATCATCTCAAGTAACCCTTAGTGATGCTGCGAACATCAATTTCCTGTGAACAGTAGAGCACATATCCTAACTGTGCGGACGGTTCTCCATATGTGATTGTGATACCCTGCAAAACCACGAAAAAGATATATACAGTGTCTACTTTTGACTGATAACTTCCCCGAAGCAAAACTAACATGTTAATACAGGGTTACCAATAATCAGGTTTCCCAGCATGTACAGTAAAAACTGACCAACAGAGAAGCCCACACACCAGCAGGAACACTCTACAACTGCTTGTATTTGTCAGCCCTGCATGGATAAACACAATCGTCTATTTACTGATCAGTTAGCACTACAGTAACAGATAAAATGGAACTGAGATGCGGACGATCTTCTTGTCCATTTGAATCGCCATACAAATGTAACCTTACGGACATGGTATCAAAAGCTTGTATATTCTGGCGGGCGAACAACAGCCGAAGTGAGATTATAAAAAGCATTATTACATGTCAATAAGACCTCTGTAAAATGAAAATAACACATAATAGAGAAACATGAAGCACTTTATAGATGGGGTTGATCGAATTCTTTCCAGCTGTGACGAGAATTAAAATGGTTTTAATTCTTATGCAGTTAGCCAACAGTAGGTAAGCTGACGCATGAAGGTTCCGGAGAGACACCGACTGTTAACACATCCACAGTGTAGTAATTCTAAGAAAGGTTGAATCAAGGAGTCAGAGAACTACTAGAGTGGTGTCAAGTCATGAGCATTACTTTCTCGTACAGTGGCCTAACACTTAACATCTGCTACATGTTGTTTTGGGCTGAAGTGCCAGGCCTTGTCTGTATGCGGCCTGCATTTGCAATCCCATGTTGCTGTTTCCGCCTCATCATGAATATGTACCAGAGAGATCCCCTCTACATCATTCACTCGGCCTGCTGGAGTGTGTAGGAACAACGGACAACATTCGTTAGTCTAACACGGCGAAGATGTAGTCTAACATCGTGAGGTATACATCCCTGCCCCCAACCCCACTGGATCAATGTCATCCTCCAATTAGAGTGGCTAGGGCTGCCCACAAGTGTCTCCCTTACAGCGTGCTGTGATATGTGAAAGTAAGTCTACATTAGCATAACACATTAGCATAAACTGCAGTAGCGGTGATCGTCAATCACAAACGATTGTGCGTTTGAAAAGTAAAGTGGGATTTGCGTGATGGTACCAAGTGAGAATTAAAAGAAGTTCGCCTTACCATCAGAACGGTTGCGTTGCAACCGTAATGAGGCAAAACAAGAAACAAACTTGGATCGAATCAGACCGTCCAAAGAAATTCATTTCACAAATCAAGAACAACAAGGACATCGCTATGACGTGTGTGAATTTATGTATTCGGTCAAATACCACCTGTTAATGACAGTACTAACTGTTTTTGCTAAGATTACCCGATGTTCGAGGAAAACAATCCAAATTATGGGCAGATAGATGCGTGCAGTAACGCATCGCATACGTCTGACAGTGAGCTGTCTGCCCAATCGCAGCCTGCTCAAACAGGTGAAAACAGAGAATCACATGATTCGACAATCCTTGGTATGCCGTATACAGTCGAATCGTTTAATGGTGGACAGCGGCTCATTTAATACTGAACCTGAGGTGGAATTACTTACAAGCTGAATACAACCAAATCACTGTCAAACGGCGGTGGAGCTCAGCATAACATAATTCCAACGTTTCGAGAGATGGTAGGAATGTTTTTCTTAGTATCGTGGATATTTTTTATACCGTGAATCGCATGTTTCTCAGAAATCTGACATTGGATCACTCCGACACCAATGCTACTTTAACGGATAATGTGAATTCTCCATATTCGTGTATCCAGGTATGTTGACAGTCAATTGCATAGGAACTGTTATTTCGCTGTGAATCAACTGAGTGGGCTTATAGGTCACTATACAGTTAACATGTAAAGACCACAAGAAGTGCCACAATATAAGAAAAAAAAGATAATGTGTAAGATGAAGAAGGAAGAAAATGTAGAGGGATGAAAAGGGAAAAATTACAACGATGCACACAGAGGCTCACAACATGAGTGTCAATGACTTCTATTCTTCGTCATATTCGACAGCGTTCTCAACCGAAGATCTCCAGTGTCCTTCGAACCCCAGTCATGCGCGGACCACCGGCTGTCGCTTCCAGCTAACTCACTACTCGAAAACAGGGTACGGTGTGGCAGGTGGTGAGTTGGCACTCGTAAGATATGGCCAAGCCATTTAAATTTGTGAAATTAGATCAGCATGCCCAGGAATCGACAAAGTTTGTTCGTCTGGAAAACAGGTTGGCAAACTTCATCACTGCTGACACGGTGTTCTCATCACACGCTGCTAATGCTTTGAAGACATCCATGGTCAAAAATGGACACCGTAAACACACTCCACGCAGACGGATAATGGAACGACTCTTGTAGTGGCACTGTATACCTGGGTTTTCATAAAAATACTTACACCAGGCCGAGGTCACAAACGGTGAAAGCTGGCAAACACTATCGGCGCCTTTCGCATGTCATTTGTGATCTCACCAGGGATCCTACCAGTGCCAATATAACTCCCAAGGTATATCAACTTTTGTTACTCAATCGGTCAACGACAAACATTGCACGAATACACAGGCCGGATGAAAACGTTGCTACTGCAGTGCACGTCGATTATTGAACGTTGTTGTAACATGTACATAGGAAGTATTTATATACGGAGAAAATTCCCAACTTCATGTATGTGGCAGGCTACTCAATACAGCATTGTTTGGTGGGTTTGTGATTTGCACAAAAGATCTACCTTGTGACGCTTTTAGTAAAACTGGTTCGTACGATTTTTATTTGTATACCATAACAAGAGGGTTTGTAACAACAAGATGGCAATACAGAAGTCTCACGTAACACTTTTTAACAGATACTCAGTTGTTAACCTAAAACAAGATACCATTCCCCAGAGTTTATTGTAGTATAGTCAATACTTTCACTAGCTACATGTAATTGACATCAATATCACATTATAACAAGAGTGAGAATAGTGAGAGAACATTAACCTAAAACCACAAAAAGATGAATATCTCAAACAAGGATGAAATCAGTTCCGTTAGTGTACACATCGATTCGGACTATCACCTGATAGTCTGAATTGTCATGCTTAGCTTCAGAATGTATCGTATATGCACATATTTAGCCAGTTGACCGCAGCTAATCTGAATGAAATATGTTTTGGATATTATTTCTTAAGTAAAAGAGTAGATTTTTCTAGTTCACGTAGGAAAACTAGATGACTTCGAATATGTGAACTACAATGCTTTCCAAGTTTTGTGAACTCACGTCTGAATCGTCTAACACCTTCGGAACAGACGAGGCAGCTGTCCCTTCTTCTTCTTGAACACCTTCGTCTAATGTGTGTTCCAGTTGACGGCAACGATCGGTTAGCAACTTTAGAATCATTTCGGTTAGGGTTGAGTCCAATGTCGACGGATGGATAGTAGCACACAATTCGGACGAAAATGAGGTCAACGGAGTTTCTGATTTTACAAGCATATCTACCAGTGAGTCCAATTCGCGGTCGTCTTCGGAATTGGTCGTCTCTGATGTGGTTTGACTCATCTAACAAACAGATGATGAGCAATATGGAAAAACGATTTCTAATCGCCAAACACTGTCAATTTTCTTTTTATACATGACAAAGTAACACATGTATAGTGGTCTCCTAGACAGTTCACTGGAAGCATCCATCAATCTAGAAGGCACTTCTTGAGGAGGAAACAAATCAGATCGAGCGTCGGTGGTACATAAAACATCAACAGGGAGCATATTTTATTATTTTCCGGGAAACTTCCCTGTTATTAATTGTACGATTAGCCACTTTTTGAATATCATGCCATTGATACTGTATACTATACACGGTTTCTAACAGATTCATGCTGTTATTGATAACATATAAACGCAATTTCCATGCATACTGAGTTACTTCCGACAGGCTGACTTGATGGTCAGCAGAATCATGTGTCACAATTACCCATAAGGACAGGTACTGAATGTGGATTGAACTCAATCATAAAACGGTAACCTTCAGGTCAATCAGTAGGATCAGTTGTCACCTCCTCTAAAGTATCCGTCGAAAGCCTCAGTTTGCGATACGGACCCGACTAACAGTGGCTAATGTACTGATAATTGGCTCCAGTACCCCGAGTCCGATCGGTGATTGCCAAACCGGCACTTTAGATCAATCAGTTGCAACATTAGCAGATTGAATTCAATGAGACATACAAGTATCTGGCATCATTGATGCATGGTCCAAACAGTTCAGTAGTGTGTGCAACTGTGCCTTGATCCTCAATACCAAATACCCTCATCCCAATCTGGTACTTGACGACAACACCACCCATGCAATCGATCGTAACAAAGGAAGCCACACACACCTGGGGTATAGACATTTTTGGTCCACTCCCAACCAGTTCAAATGGAAATCGCTACATAGTTGTCATGATTGACCACTTCACACGATGGGTGGAAGCCGTTCCCACGGCAGATCAGACGAGCAAGACGGTTGCAAACGCCTTCGTGAACAACGTCCTGGCTCGCTTTGGAGTACCGTACACAGTTATCACTTACCAGGGCTCGTGTTCTGAAGGACAGCAATTCCAGGAGATGCTGCGGAATTTGGGGATTCAGCGCTTGGGAACATCGCCGTACCATACACAAACGAATGGACTGACGGAGCGGTACGGCGATGTTCCCAAGCGCTGA
>LUCH01002082.1:4576-45042 GCA_013368495.1 Paragonimus heterotremus
TGATGTTCGTTCATTTCACTGTTTTGTCGCCGTGCGCCTAACCTATATAACTGAATGTTTTATGTATTCGACTGATGAGAATAAACAAAATGTTTGCATCTCGTAATGTATCTCTTCTTGCTTTTTTAAGGGTAACAAATTCCTGTGTTGTGACATTATGGTGGCACACATAATCCTTCGTACACCGTATCGCTTGTAAAATCTATTCCCAGCTTGCTCATTTAATCACTTTGGAGGCAGTTCTCTGAATTTACAACGAGGAGACCAATGATTCACAGGCCAGAATCAATCAATAGTCGCATTAGTCAACCGAGAACACATCAGCCGACGCTTCTGTGATTGTTTTTGTTAGACGAACTCACACACAGACTCGTTGCCTACTTTCGGAATACCATTCTGGTTTTTTGGGAGTAAATGTCGATCTTCATCCCTCACTTAGAGTGGATCAACACTTGACTTTTTCAACTTAGTGAGGTACTGTTCTCTGTAGGCTAAGGTGTGTTTGCTATGAATTTAATCGAGTTGGTAATTGATTTACATTCCGATAATCTAATCGCTTTCGTGTAACTCTTTAATTTCACAAATTACGAGGCTTATTTCTCAAACACGAGTTCTTTTAAAACCGCAATATACTTTTATTCAGTCACTACATCTGAACAGACTTAGTTTGTTAGGTCATGTACTAAGGATGCCAGATACTCATGTCATACCAAGCACTGTTTGCCCACGCTGCGACCTACTGGCGCAAAGTGCCACGTGGACAGATGATGACCTGGCATAGGGAAATGAAATCGTTCACGAAGGGGTCGGTCACTGTAGATCTGGATTGGGGCCCTCGCGACTCAGAGCTGTTGGCTTGAAACGTTAGGTAAGATGGCTGCTAACCGAGCTTAGTGGCGTGAATGTTGTTATTTGTCTGAATGATCTGTGAACTGAGTGTATTTAATGACGCGAGGCTGTGAAGGCCGTAAGGAAGCTGTCTTGCTGATGACGCCTTACTTTCACTTACAGCTCGATTATTTGTTTGCAAGGTGTTGGCGCCTTGATGTATGTTTGAATGTAGACGTAGCTATTTTTAGTAGTTGGGTCCCTTCCCCCTCTTTTTTCTTCTCTCTTATATTAGTTTTTTTCCTTTGTAGTTGTGTGGCCGTTAAGCATCAGCGTGAATCACTGATGTATTGCTTTCTATATTGACGATGTAGTGTTCTTTGCAAGCCGTTTGACACACCTACATATGTACATATTATCTGCAGGTGTCTCGAGCTTTGCCCGAGCCCTATTTTGCTACATCGGTAGTCTATGAAGAAAGGCAGTAAAACAAAAAATTGTTTAATTCAAGACAACTTACAGTGTGCTTTAAAAACGAATGCATTAAAATTAAAACAATTAAACTGAACAAAACAACCAGTCATCACCCGTGAGAATTAATACTGGAATAATTTTGTTGGGACTAACTGAAAACATATTACAGTGTCTAAAATGAACCAAGAACCTCCGAATCCTCCGTATCCGAAACGTAGTACTGTTCACCCGTATACCGTTGAGGCTCGACCAACAGTGGTTCCGCAGAGAGAGCAATCAGGTTCCTTGGCTCAAACTGTTCTAACCAATCGCGTTGAGGATGACGGTTGAACATGATAGGTAAGTACTCGTCAACCGCCACCAATTTCTTCAACGGTTCCTGCGCGAGCAATTTCTCCGCCCCTTTTCTTTTTAAGACGTAACCCAACGTCCAATAAGTGTAATCCGGATAGGCCAGTCGAGTGGTGTGGGGCACTCGAGTCTCGTTTTTGGACATCCGCTTACGACCGACGTAGATCAGATCCCACTCGGGGACGTGGGTGTCCGCCTCAGCTATCAGTTCGGCTAAATTACGTACAAATGCAGGCGCAAAACGTACGTCATCTTCCAGGATCAGTATACGTTGATATCCATGTTCGATCATTTCCTACACAAAGGGGATTGTGAACGTGTAAGCATAGTAACTTGTCTGAGCTGAATTGGATCCATTTTAATACGGTTAAATCAATTGTAAAAAGTTGAAAGCATTTCTTAGCTGCTGACCGCGACGTATTTTGACAACAGTTTGGAAACAGACCTTACCAAACATTTTATAGGTCTGAGTGGAAGGCTGTTCTCTTAGTCGGACCCAACAAGTCTGTCAGTGGAAGCAAACGAATGATTCAGAAGCGCTCACAGTAGTTTGAACTCACCTCTCAGATCTGTAAAACTCTCGCCCGTTTGGTAGCGACGAATAGGACAATAGTAAATAGGGTTCGTGCTTGCCCTAATAAGGGTTTGTTTGAACGCCTAGCTTCTAATAACCTTGCACAACCCTGTCGTATTCTTAATGCAGGATCCTGCCTTGTCCATTTGTTCTTTGGTTGTGCTTACGATGGTCGTGCCTCACTAAACATTCCGTCATCTTCGAGATTTTTCGGGTGTAATATCTGAAGGACAATGGACAATAATTAATACGAGTTTGACGTAAATTTGTTGGCTTTCTCCCCTTTGGGCTCCTCTGTGTCGATAGCTCTTTGCCGTCCCAAGCCATCAGTCAGAATTGCTCACAGCCACTAGGTATTACGAGAAAAAGGATATGTGCTATCGAAGTTAGCCTTACACAGATGCGAAGACAAACAGCTGTAGGTTTTAATCAAACACATAAGTGATATGTAGTAGAATCATTACCTCAGTTCATTCCACAGAGGCTGGTTCCAATAAGCAACGCACTTATCTGTCTATCTATTTAAACACTGTTATCGTTGGAAGGTTTGAAAAAAAGCATAATATTGATACAGACATTCTGACTGCCTAAATACCAAAGTGATCGAAATTACCTGCAGACTTTTGAGACGTACTTTCACACTCTCATCTTCATATTCTACAAATATCTGTGCGGTCGTCATATATACCTATATTGACTCGTTCAGCGGTTTCTCATACGCCAAAGCGTTGATCGGTTCCATCAGAAATTGAGTTTATTGTGTGACAGCTACTCTTAGTTGAGTGGTTCGTGTTAATTCTTACCTTCTGATCTTTTCTAAGACGCAGGTCCCAATTTGAAGGCAACGTTTTTCTACAACTGCAATGTAGTGAACCCTACTTGAAAGTAAACCTGAATTTCTAGCCACACGCAAAATTGTGGGTTAGAAATTAAAAGTAGCCATACTTTATTAACTTGGCCGTGCGTGCAAAAGTTGGTGAAATCATTTTTGTGTAAACCTATTACGAATACGCACTATGTGCTTAATGCTGGTTGCAAACACCCCAGTGGTCTGGATTGACATGGTCAGTTTTCAGTTCCAGGTTTGTACTGGTTACGAACACATAGTCGCCAAGGTCCAACCAAAGCGTTTACTTTCCCATAACCGTCCTTAAACGTACATTCAGCTGAAGCTAATTTGATCCTTTAGGTGGAGTTATCGCGAACGATAATCGAAAAACCACACTCCGCGTCATTAGTCAAACCTTCCTACACCAGGTGGTTAACCCTATTTTTGAACGCATCTAACAAAGGTATGGTTAGGTTCAACTGAATCCGTCCAAAAAGATTAAACAAAAAGCGTCACCAAAATTTACCTAAACTTCTCAATCATAAGCCGTATACTCTGGATCTGTGGTCCAGTTGGTTCGAGCTTCCGTTCCTAGAAATACTGTTTGATGACCTGCACTCCGCTAACACAATTTATGCTCTACGACTATACGAATAAACGGAGAATGGTACTGAGGTCTTGTTTTAGAGTATAACAAAAACAGAATAAAATGGGTGTTCCGCAGGACTGATCGCGGATGATTTTATAATCCAAATATTCAGTATAAGAAGTAAGTCCGTTCGTATTGATTGTATATTTCCTTAACCGCCATCATCGTCCTTGGTAATAGAAAAGTGTAACGACCTCTAGTTTAATGGTAAGAGTGAGAAAGGACCTAACTTAATATGTAAATCCTTGCCACTACACTGCAACGTCTCACATCTGGGTGCAACTGGGCGTAAGGCGACATCTATGTTACAGCATTCCTTTCGGTTTTTACTGCCTCGTTTTGTAGTTTTCCTTAGTTTGCAGGCAACTGAGCCGAATTGTGACGAAATTTACACCACTGAGTATAATTAACTGCAATCTGCTTTAACGTCTTCAGCGATCAACTATGTGGGTCACAGCAGTACGTAAGACTAACCTGATCTGTAGTGGCTAACCTACTGGTTACCGTCTTCAGTTCCACATGTTAAGTGTGTGAGGACGTGGACCAGGTGGGAAAACATGAAGTGGCCTAACTGCTAAAGGAGGAGATTAAACATTGTAATGTTTCGCCAATTTGTGTGACTTTATATAGACCCACCGATTGGATCTAGAAAACAGGGTATTGCTTAATGGTACTCAACTGAACGTGGAAATGGTTCATTTCAACAATTGTATAGGTTTCTACTATTATGAGATAGGTAATTCCAAAGCGCAATGCTTACTACTGTATGAAAAGTAGGGAGGACCACACAGAACAAAATTCGGGATCTACGAAGATCACATCTTGGAAGTGGCCAAGTACTAACACTTCACAACTGCAAGAATATAGCCGCATATATAGCTTGCGTATGAATGCGGGCAGAACTGTAAACAAACCATGAAGCCTATTGCGCAAATTTGTGCACACCAAACTGAATATCACTCACAGGTGATCACAGCCTTCAGATGAACCGTACAAACAGCCTCTTTCGAAAGAAGCACCAGACTCGACCTTCGATCTTATAGTTTGTCAGTAGTGCAGATCCTTGCCACGGCTTGGACTAGATTAAACTAGAGTTGCGTTATATACTTTGAAATTGTTAAACCCATAAATTCACGGGTTTGTTAACAACATGATGAGAGGTGAGAACGATTTAGTTTCTAAAAATAAGGAGTTTTACAGCAGTCACCAGTGATGTAGCACATACTGTTTGCGGCTGACCTACATATCTAACCCGCACCGAAATGTTCATGCATAAGAAGCCGGAAGCCTCTCCGTGGGCCCAACGAAGAACACACACAAGCCGAGTTGGAGCATATACCACATAATTTCATGCAAACATATCACAGTAGCCACATTCAAAACTTACCTGCCAAAGATAAAAATGGCTTAGGAAGCATCCAATCTCTCCAAACTTCAGTGACCTTTTATGGTAGGGATCGGCATAGCCCTTCAATTGCTTGATACCCATGTTTGCTATCAAGTCCACATTCAGATTCTTCCCATCTACGGCAGTTACATGACGTGCAGCAATGCCCAACTGATCCAAAAAGTACTCCATTTTAGCTCGCCGATCTGAACGACGAAGCAAATTGATGAAATAAACTTCATCAAATCCAAGTTTACTCGGAGTGGGCAACTGTGCCTCGGCTAACAATTCCAAATGTTTTGAAGGAAGCACTCGCATTCGATCCTCATGGTCCAGCAGCGCTTGTAGACGAAGGTGAACAAACAGTTCCTGTTCCCGTCGTAGCCATTGTTCGACAAATGTTCCGTGACCATCCATATCTCCTTCTTCTACTGGAGATGGTAAATAGCCATAAAATCGTGTATTGTCAAGATAGAAAGTTACTCTGGCTGCCTGTGCTGACCTCGCGAATATGATTAGATCGTCCAGTGGGCCAGCATAATCTTCAGGCGCCGGATAGTTAGCTAGTTTCTGCGTAATTCGATGTCTCAAATTAACAAGATACACACTATGTACCATAGCGACGGGATAGATTCCAATCGTCTGACGTCGTTGTATGCTAAAGTAATTTTGCGACCGCTTATAATAGCCTTCCTCGGTCATCGCACCCCAAAAATTGGAATAGTACTCGGATGTCGTGCAATTAATGAGCGGAGCTACTACAGACATGTCAACCGCTTGACCAGAATCAACCTCAACTGGCTTCAAACTGATGTTAACCAAGCGATCCAGTGTATTCGGGTTCATCAAAATCACGTCGGCATCGATACTGAAATAAAAATCCGCCCAGGATAGACGTGAAGAATTCAGCAAATATTGCCTCCTTTGAATCACATGTTCATAATGTTCTTTGGACCACATAGTTGTCTGTTCTAGTTCATCCCCGCCAACATCCATGGTAACTTGATGATATTTATCTCGGACGGCGTCGATCCAGTGGTCCAGTACAAATACACTGTTATCGATCGAATTGTCACAAACAAAATGAAGAGCGATACGATCGGTCGGATAGGCCTGCATTTCTAATCCACGTAAAAAGTATGGTAAGCTGTGCGCTTTGTTACGCACAAGGATGCCCACATACACACTGGGTCTAATCTCACGATCGTCGGAACCGTGAATTTCATCGAGGTGTGACTGTTTTCCGGAGACTGTTACAGTTTCGTACGTAGTGGAATCGTTGTTAGACGTTCCTGGTGTAACCATGGAGCTCTTCGTCTGAGAATAGATCATCCGCACAGCTATGCATAATAAAACAATTAGGGAAATCTTTAAACTTAAGCGAGTCATAGATCCCTCTGAGAAAATTGTGGTCGACTGATCGGTCAGTAATTGGGATGATGGAATTGTTTTGTTCACTGAACAAGTAGACGATGGGATGTTAGATCTCTTGACTGAATAGGTAGCCGGCTGACTCTTTTTTGGATGTTTTCCCATTCATCCACAGCCGAACGTTTCCGAATCCGATTGACCCTGTTTCAAGGCCAGTCTGCTACGTGATGCCACGCGGCATTGTATTGGTTTCTGTGCCAAACTTCCCAACTCCTACGCATGGTACATAGCACAGATGGATGAATGCAATCGATGTCACGTTGTTACTGACCAATAGGATGTAGTCGATGCGCTTCTGCAAGTCAACAGCACACTTTATCGTGTAGGCGTTAAACAGTGCTACACATATGTTAAGGTTCTTACGTGCATTTTACTTAAGCAAAAGCGGAGGAAAAGACAGTAGCTTTGAACAGAAAACCACCAATGATTGATTAGTTGTATAAGCTCATATGGTCGCTTTCTTACAGACATTTTTGAGCTTGTTGGTATGTTACTCCGCTAGATGTGTGCACGGTAACAGCCAATCTATTTCAGAATCTAGGTAAAAAAATACTCCGGACGTAAGTGGTTTATAGTACGCTGCTTCGTTGGCAACTATAAGATTGCAGGATTCCAAAGCTAATCTGAAAAATCTCTACATAATCAAAAACGCACAGTCCGTCCAACTTAGTAGGTATACTGTTCATTGACCTTGATACTCAGACGACACAGTTAGGAGTTTGTGTCGACTTATGAGTAAGCTTGCCCCTAATTGATTAACAACACCAATGTCAAACAGCGCACTGCTGACTAGAATAATTACGACAGCTATCAAACACAATTGCAGAAAATGATTTAGTCGGTCCGGTGAAATTATTAGGTAGCAATAACCGGAAAATGTTAGCGACTTGTAGAATAATACTGGTCAGATCACAACAATTTCCATTCTCTTGTAAACCGAAGGTGTTCATCCTTTACCATACAGTTAACTGCCCCAACGTGGCCTGAAGTACTTGAGAGGTTTTAGGTGGTTGGTTCGCTTGTTACTGCCAGGTGCGGTTTACATACAACCGGCTGGTTTTAGACTTGTGACTTTTAAAAGTAAACCAGAACGGTGATGTGCTTTATCAGTCAACAAACACATTGCTTCCTCTGTCAACTTACACTAGGTAAAAAGAGGACACAACTACAACCCTGGTACAAAGAAATGGAAGCTACTTCATTCCGTCTAGATGTTAAACCAAAGCCGTCAGGAGAATGTGCGTCGAAGCCGAGTTCGAAACCTAGTTCGACCAGCTTGTCGACTTCTTGGGCATGTAAGCTTGTTTAAAGCCACTCTGGTTGAAGTGAGACACAAATTTTGTACTCTAACGGATCCAACAATCACTTGTGTTCATATAATAGAAAACCATTAAAATTAATATTGTTCGGCGCAGTCTTCCTTCACAGACCTAACTGCGTAGCTAAGGTGGGCACGGTAATTTTGAACAACACGAATTCCAGTGTTTTACTGGTCGATAAATGGACAGCGTGATATTCACTATAAATACCTGTTTATATCGTCAATCTTCATCGTGGTTGGTGGACTTCTTGAAAACTTCAAATAATGAATTGTTAAAACATAGGCTTCAAAATACTTCTGAACTCTTCCACCTTATCGAAGCCCCTGATACAACCACTACACGGATGTTTCTACTTTTTACTTAGTCACCGTTCACTAATGTTTATATGAATTGAACAGTTAGTTTTGTGTGTAACCATAGTTTTCGCATCATCTTGCTTCCTGCTTACCAGTGAAGCCCCCAAAAATGTTGATCTGTTGTATGCACGGAATGTAAGGTTTTATGGTGATGACTTCATACAGGTCGACGAGAATGTAACGACAGATGCACTGGATATACTGTTATTTGATATTTCCACAGCAGAACTGGAACAAAAGTTCTCAGGAGTAATCAACCAGGTTGTTCTATAAGACGGATGTGTGACAGACTTAATAATTATCCCAAAAATTGTGAGATCAACTTGATGGCATTCGAACGGATTTTAACCCACTTTGTAGAACAATTTTTGTAGCTAAATTGATTGAGAACCGTACAAGGTTATTAGCATGTTTTAATAATTTACGTTCCAACCGCCACTGGTGGCCTTCCTCAGAAGTGTTGTGATCGAAATCGGTTTACCAATAACATGCTAAGCACGACACTCAAACTGTTCAAATTCATTCGTTTTCAATTTGGTGTAATAGAAACACAATAACGATAATTTAGTTTCCTCCTTTCGTGTGTCAATAATACTAAAGTCTAACAGAGCGATTAGATGTATAGCTTACCGCAAACCCACGTGAACCAGCCAGTATTTTAATCCTATCCGTCCCCCCCCCTGATGCGTCACGAACGGTGCTCATTTCAAACGCCGTCCTAGAGATGGTAGTGTTCACTTGGCTGCTCAATCTAAAAAAATAACATTGGTAAGTATTGGATTGATTTTTAGTTAACTATTCGTTTATTTTATCCGAAATGCTACACTATTGCAATTTCAGGGGCTGGAAGGGTTGGATTCAACGAATGAGCTCCACACTTTATAAGTTATTCAGATTTGTCATTAATTTAATCTCAGAACCGCATGTCAGAAATGTCTTACTGTGTCACGTATCTCCTGAAATCGTTCCGTTAAATTTTCTTATGTACACCGCGGCAGAGCGTAACTGTGTGACAACGGAGTAGGACAGTATAAAAAAAGACAGACAAAACTGTAAACACCGTTCAGTTTGATACACAGCGCATTTAGTTTATCATGTTCAGTTCGTTATCAGGATGAACGGGTTGTAAAATGAATGCCTTTAATTAGACAAAAGACAGTACGCCAGTTTTTGTCTGTTTACACCTCCGCAATCCGAAACAGTTTATATGGGTTCGCCAAATAACGAATGTTAAATGCTTCAATGGAATTGATGTTTGCTCGACAGATTGGAAAATGCAAAGCAGTTAATGAGGTTAGTTGGTTACGATCTGTTGTTGAATTTACATTAGAACGTGTTGCATCATTACACTCAAACTTGCTTTGGATTCACACAGTACTGTGCATCTTGAATTGATGTTGTTACTGTCTTTCTGTTCTGTCTGTATAAACGAGCAGGCACGCACAGATAAGTTCACAAATAAAATGCGATTCAACATGCGAGGGGATTGGCTTAGTAACGGATAGAATCTATATCCAGATTGGAGAGATGACCAAAACTGATCGAGTGGTGTTGAAACTACGTGCATCGGTTACTGTAACAAGTGATCGGCTAGAAGTATACGGAAAGATCAAACTATCTTTCAGAAAATTCCGCCCTTTAACTTTAGTGTTGCTGTCTTAGACAGCTAATTCTTCTTTGTGGTAAAGTTTGCGAGTAATTTGGCAACCATCTTTCTTTTACATCTTGCTTAACGAAAGACCTGTGTCTTGTACAAACACAAATTATACTCTGTCGTCTTTGTGTTCATTGGTGGACTTTTCTAATTTTCTGCATGTGATTTTTGATGGGAATGACCATCAAAAGCCCTTAAGAGTTTTAACATATCGGTACCTTCACAGTTGCTTTAAGCAGACCTGTATTAGCTTTTGCCTACACAAAGTTTAATTGCGTTTTATTAGAGTTAAGTTTTGAATAAGGCACAATATAAACAGACAACTTTGGTACAATCGCACAAGTACAACTGACCTCGAATAATTTACTTAAATGACAACAACACAAAATGTATATAAGGCAGTTAATTAGCTGATTAATATAATTCACAGAAATTTACAACACGATGAGCAATTGCAGTGAGCCAGTACAAACAGATCAGAAGTAGGATATATTTTTATTTCTGCAGTTCAGAGGGGATCGTCTGGCAAGCGACAACATGCTCAAATTCAAGCCTGCTCTATCCCATACGTATGCGGCTATTCAATTACGCTTGATTCAGACCATCAAAAGACTAGTTCTTCATAATCGCGATAGTAGTTTATCTAAATATTCTCTCTCACACTGTCTACCTGTTCGCTTGCAGTTGCAGGGATGTTTACAAAAAAAGGACAAGTTGACAACTATCTCAGCAGGTGGCAGAACACCTCCCGAAAGGGTTAAAACAACCGATGACACAACAATCTCAAGCGGATGAACCGTTTGCTCGAAACTCCGCATCCTCGACAGCTAAATATATCACAGTAACAGGTCACCAATCTGACCTACATAACTCATCGAAAATATTGTTACGTAATCAGAGCCCGAAGCTACTGACCTTTCATATAGATTGAACACCACCCACAATTGATCGCAGCTGTCGCATTCCCATAGACTTTCCAGTCGGCCCCTTTCGAAAAGAAGCACCAGACTCGAGTTTCCCTCTCACCAGAGCAGCTCGTCAGTAGGGCGTATCGTTACCACGGCTGGGATTAGAACTCCGGCCACGCTTTCGTGAAACAACTTTGTTGACCACTGCGCCATTGACCTCATATTAGGCACTACCGACTAATCATATGTGAACGCTCAACCAATTTCGCTTGTGGGTAATGATCTTTCGTGAGGCCATACTGATCAGGGCTCGTCAAATGGTGCTATGTGCACAAAAGTGGCTGCACTAACCTATCCCGTAATGTTGACGACAATACTTGATGTGAATGTACGTGTGTCCTTACCCTTTCTGTCTCTACTCGTCTGCCGTATATAGATTGCACGTTTTACGTGTGCGACTGATAGAAGTTAGAGAAATGTTACCATAACCCAACATATTTCTTTCTGCATTGATGGTATTAACGTAGGGTTATTTTCTTCTATGAAATCCTAGCCTAACTTAATGACCTGACGTTTTATAGATCATGCAATATGAGTGTTCAAGACAGAAGCAGACTTAGTTCAGTTCTTATCGTTTGTTCTGTGCAACTAGTGTGAAAGTAATTTTGAGAAACTCGCAGGTGTAATCCTCCTCAACTTTTAATGAACTGCTACTTCAAACTAATTATTATTGTGGGGAAAAAGATTACCTGCTACTATTTTCGTAAAACAAAACTATATATAGTTATATGTATATATGGCTGTATAAATAGTGGTTACGTTCTATTTTCGCTCAAGACACAAGTAGCAAATTAGTCATATGCAAAATATAGAGTTCCACGTGTTTTAACGCAGTTTATGCATATCAAAGTATGTATTATGCGGTGAAACAGTCAGTCGGTCAGCATACAAACAGCAAGTGGTCAGTCATCTAACAGTCCGCAATTCACGCTATACACCCATCGTAGTCTAAAGTTAGTCACATTCTGTAAACAATCTGTAGTATAAACGAACCTAACTCTAATGCCTAAGATTTGATTACCATATGTGGAGTAAAGCTAAACAAATACCATTATTGACCGTTACTAGCATAATACTGTCATCGTAAATTATACGACCTGGTAACACTTCACTCAGTATTGTCAGACTAAATCAAAAGTCACTAATAAAGTTTATTTAGATAAATTCCAGTTTTACAAGAGAATATGACACATCTTTGGTTAGGCGAGGTGTTGTAAACAAAGCGACAAAATGAACTGTGAAACTAAAGGATAAACCACGAAAATACTATTCAAAAGATATTACGACTACCTACCAAACGACGCTGAGTGCGCCAGCCATTTAAACAAAGTGAAGTTTGTAAACACATCTTGTGTAGCTGATAAGCAGTTTGGCAAGCTGCAGGACTCGAACCATCGACTGAGGTGTCAATTACCCGGCCGCATGAGCCAAGAAGCAAACTTTGTCAAACCACTTATCAGTAGCACCGTTCCAGTGCCTGGTGGTGGCTTCGATGAACATTAGCATCAATCGCTTGAAAACCTCTGCTGGGACAAGCAACTTAATGGATTACAAATGTCTGAAAATTCCCATAACATAAAAAGTAACATTGTGACGAACAATTGTTTTCGATAGTTCTTTCTCGAGTCAATACAACTGCATAGATCTCATTAAGACGTCGTAAGGCAGAGCACACAAAAAATGACTGTTAGCGAGTGACAATAAAGGCTAGTACTAGACTACGCACACAATAATTGGCTGGGCCCAGACTGGACGTTGACTGGATGTTACGTCACAGGGTCAGGGTCGAATGTTTGTGCGTGGTTAAATTGGGTGTGATTGACCTGTGGCCACGAAAGTTGCAAGGACTGAACAAATTTTTTTTGAGAACACAGGTTAAGGTTGCGTAATCTAATAGCGATCGATTCGGTGGTCGCCAGTATGCGCTTGCGGACTGTTTTTGGTTGTGTTGTCAACTCTGTAGACAACCTGGAATGCTTTGTTGATGTCTATGCGATGACTGGTGTCAGCTAGATGTGCAACAATGCCGTTGGTAATTGATTTACGACAACCGGTTCCGATCCAAGCTGGATGATGTGCCTTGATCCTCTTTGACAAGCGGCTAGTCGTACGACCAACATATTCTGCAGTACAACAGCAGCATGAAAATGAATACACGAGCATTGACTGACAGTGGACTGGTAACTTGTCTTTCAGGCTCAATCTTAACATTGGCATTGTTGTGAACCAAGTTCTTAAGGTTGCCGCCGGAAAGACACGTCTAAGTGACCGGTGCATGCAACGGTTAAACTGATCTGCTGCAGTATCCCTTTTAAACGAGAGTTTTAGAAACACGGCTTCATGCGGAATTTTAGTCTTCATATTCGAAGTGATAAACTGCTCCGGAAAACCGTTTTCACTCAATAGGTTCTCAGTTCCTGTTCTACTGCGTCATCCGAACAAATCTTTTTTGCCCTAGTTGTCAGACATTGAGCTAGATTTCGTTTCTGTTTAGGGAGCAAGAACTGTTGAAATTAGTATAGTGACCTGTCCATGTAGGTTTGCGATATACCGACCTATTCCGTGTACCCTCTCGACATCTCGTCAACTTGACATCTAAGAAATTGAACTCGTTGTTAGATTCCTCTTCTGAGGTGAAGCGCAGTGAGGTGTGTGCTCCATTAAAAATCTGAAGGATGGTTGTTGACTCATCTTGTGACTTTATAACGACAAATATATCTTCTACATATCGTCGTTACACATGAAGAATCTGGATAATCGACTGAATTTGGGTTTCTAATTTGCCCATGAATACGTCTGCCAATAATTGACCTAAATGGGATCCCACTGGTACTCTATCCGATTGTCAATACAGCTCATCGTTGAACAAAAACTGAACGTTGAGGGTGCAACGCAAAATTAGTTATTTTTGGGTCTGACTTTTGGAATCCGAAAACGCCTTCGGGTTGTTCAATCTGATCACATGTGTAGTGGACTGATCAATTAGCTAATAAAAATGACCAAAAATATAACGGTGACGAATAAGATTGAAGGTAGACGTACGGATTAAACAGAAAACGTATCGGGAAAAAAAGGAACGACTCACTGATACGTCAAGGTCCGTTAAGTGGAATAGAACACCACAAGAAAGAAAAAAGGCAGCGCCAGAGATCAGATCTGCCGGACGACCGATAGATAATCCCACAAACGACGAGATACGATAAAATTTGAGCGTCGATAGATCAGCTAATACGCGGTGCTAAAATACCTCACCGTCCAACCACCCAATATTCACACGAATGAAGAAGACG
This sequence comes from Paragonimus heterotremus, assembly GCA_013368495.1. Taxonomy (NCBI): domain Eukaryota; kingdom Metazoa; phylum Platyhelminthes; class Trematoda; order Plagiorchiida; family Troglotrematidae; genus Paragonimus; species Paragonimus heterotremus. The sequence continues at coordinate 18,690 of LUCH01002082.1, forward strand.
GAGATGACGCGCGGTACCCACCGTTTATTAGTGTGGAATGATGCAATTCAAAAAATTGGTTTCTGATGATTTCAAACAAGCGTATAATTGAAGATGACAAAACGATGTATACCAAAATGTATAAGCATAAATTATGAAATATAACTGACTTGTGGACACTACACACGACGGAGCATTCGTGAATAGCGAAGTGACGTCAAGGGAGCCCCGTGTTCTCAAAAGAAATTTGTTCAGTCCTTGCAAATTCCATGGATTACAAATGGTTCAATAGAACACGTAATTAAATTGGTCCACATTGAGAACACTTGCCGCGTCTGGGCATTGTGTTCATGAATCTGGTTTGAGTCTAACGGTGGTCTAGGTTTTATACAAACTGAACTCTCCCAACACATGTAAGAACAGAATAACAAGGACGAAACAAAAACATGTGCTTTATGAATAAACTAGCAACACCGTATATCGAAGTGAAGAAGAGGTTAAACAATCTTTATGCAGCGTATCAACCGTGTAGTGATAGGCTCATTACCGTCAACTTTCGATCGTACAAAACGGTTTATTAAGTAGTGTTGCCAGCACCTCGATGAAAAGCAAGGCACTTTTGCCCACACGGTGGCAAACAGTACTGAAAACTTCAAGTTGAACACCGTCCATATTTGGCTGTAGCCTTTGAATTCATAGTCTCTCCAGCCAACTTGTTTCGAGGAGAAGCATTAGACTCAAGTTTTGTTCCTGTTAGAGCTGGTCAACAGTGTTTATACTGGTCACTGCCTGAACTAGAACACCTTCCACGCTTTCATACGGCAGCCATGTTGACCACTACGCCGTTGACCTCGCATTTCGATTGGAGATAACGGACGGTGTCTGTGTCTCCTATTCAGAAAATTGGACAACCTAGTCAGTACTCACAAGCGGACGTGGTTGAGCGTTCCGATATGATTATCTGGTCGTGTCTGGTGTGACTTCCAGTCCCAGCAGTGGCAGGAATACAAAATATTGCCGAGCTCTAAGAGGGGCTTAGCTCGAGTATATTGTTTCTTTTCAAAAGAGACTCTCTATATTATCTATTTGAATGCGAAAGCTGAGATCAAATTTGAATGATATTCAACTTGAAGCTAATTTATTCCCCGACTACACATCCTTATTGAAAACCTTATAGGAATGTTATATGTAACCGGATTCATACGTGTACTTAATTATAGTACGCACTGCTGTCACAGCCCTAACATTCCGAAGTATTATAATGTTGTATAACATGCAGTCTCTTGTGTGAGTAATATAGTATGTACGTTCGAGAACTAAAAGGCGGGTCTCAGCGTCAGGAAGATGAGGGGCCAGACACGACTATGGGAATAATGTGTACTCACTATGGGGACGTGTCTCCAAGGCGAGTGGCAGTTTTATGCTGCCCAGTGTGTGTGGTTACATTTCATGTGCTTATAACAGTCTTCAATCCAACACCTGAGTAAACCAAATGTTAATTACTGACTTCAGTAGGAGTGGGATTTATAGGATTCAAGTAATTTTGACCAAATCGAGTCAAGCACCATGTGTTGCTTCACCCTAAGGATTGCATTTAGAAAGAGACTGATAAAGTGCACATAAACCCCCTGTTATCGGACACAGCAGTGCAATCAACCAGGGGTAAAATAGAATGTAGTGATCACCTATTCCAACCAATGAGGCAACCTTTTTCCCTGAAACCAGACAGAGCACAGTTGTGGTAGATGTCTGTGCTCCGTCTCCTAAGAATAATTGAAAATTGCAGTACATAAGAACATGGACAGTCTAACACTGTTTGGGAACACATTGCTTAATGGAGTGAGCAAAACTGATGAGGCAAAAGGTTATTAACGTCAAATTAAGACGCAACTATATAGCACTTGAATGGCAGTGTGCCATATATAGGTGAATAGCACAAAACGTACGACGAAATGTCTGAACTTATCAAAATCAAGATAGCGCAGCTGAAATGACTGGCAGTTATGAATCACCAGCTGTGACAGTGGAAATTTGCGGGATGTGACGGATGGACGGGTTGATGGGAAAGTGATGTTTGACTTGTAATTCGTTTAGTGAATGAGACTTGCACAAGTCTTGGAGTCGAAGATGCTTGCTGTATAACTACGTACGGTTTATTTTGTGTGGCGGCGTCAAGTCAGGATGCTTTGTGCAACAGTAAATAGTCATTCTTCTTGATGCGTCGCGTAGAAGTATGTGACGAAGCCTGAGTAGTCGTGGCATTGTTCGTGGTCAAGAGCTTTGCCAAACCATGAAACGAGTAATGTGTTGTTGACACCGACACCAACGTTGCTGACAGAATTGGGACCGCTGATCGTGTCGAGCATTCCTTGTCAAACTGTTCATCGAACGGTCAAAGAATGGTTATCAGCCAAAAGAGACGACTGGAAGTCTGCGGTACCATTGGTGTTAATGGTCCACCGGGCTTCTGTGCAGGGGAACACGAAGGAATCTCTATTTCAATTGATGTACGGTAGGACCCCTCGGCTTCCGGTGGATCAACACATTGGAATATGGCCAGAGTGCATTGATTACACTAAAGAATTGGTTGCCGAAAGAGAAAGGGCCAAACGAATTCTGGAAGCGTCGCAGACATACAAATGACTCATCGACAGCTTGACAGCCAGGCAAAGCCATGATGTTCAGTGCAGGAGAAAAGGTGGAACACAGGCACCAGCGAACCAGACTCAAGAAAACTCTGCTTGAATGGAAAGTTACGTATTTGGTAACGGTGAGACGAAACAAGTTAGTAAAGTGGCACGGAATGTCGGCGTGGCGAACCAGGAGAAGACCACTAATCCGAGAGGCATCATTGCGTCGGTTGGAGAGAAATCGTCAGCACATACAGACGAACCTCAGATGAGAGATGAGTGTTGTGTGGCTTGCAGCTTCGTTTTTAAGTAGTATAGTGCGTACAGTGGGGAACCAAAAGGACGTTCTCAATGTCGAGAAGACGAGAGTCCAGAAGTGATTACGGGAACAGTGTGTGCACTATGGGGGACGTGTCACCAAGACGAATGACAATGTACTGCTGCCCAATGTGTGTGGATGCACGTCAACCATGGAAAGGGGTGTACACGCTCGTTGTCTTGTGTTTTACATAACCCGTACGGGATTTTATTCATTAAACAACTTCTTCCGGTCACAACAATGCTATTTGGTAGTCTGGGACCATCGTTGTGTGTGTTATGTTTGTTGCACTCCATATGTGCTGATAAGTGTGCGACTGATATACAGTTTTGCCACCGAGTTTACAGGATTTCTTTTAGTAGCCGGTGGAATTAATTTATGTATGCTGCAGTACACTTTTGTCCGAATAAGATTCTCTCCCAGCTATGGATAATAAGTTTTAACCACATCTGGATGTGGTCTGTTTACATAAGAAAGTACGAAATGCGTAATTCTAATTAGTACATATTGTTGTATAACATGGCCTTACGAAATAAATGGAGTACATCTTGAACGTAGTCTCTAGTCATACTGATGAAGAATTGTGGATCGCTGATGTGAGTTGAACTACAAGCAATTAACATAATAGGCCGTGAAGCTTTTAATGATAACATATCTCAGTCGGTTCGAGTGATTTACACGAAAAAAGTAATACTCACTGCGATCTGAATGTAATGTAAGATTATTTCAACCATTTTGTCCTTGGTATTTAATCCACAAACACACTTATACTTGACTTTAATATTACCATTGATGACTGTTTCTAAAGAGCAAACAAGTAAATTTTTAGTGTTTAAAATTTACCCCATAGTTGAAGAATGACACATAAACTAGATTTTCTAAAACTTACAATGAATGCTGTGATGCGACCGGAAAATCTGTACCTAGATCATAAATACAGGCGTATTCACATAGATACCGGTGTTCACTTTTAAAAAATGAATCGCTGGCAGGTGTTTAACACCTACAAATCTATACAGGTCATTAAGTTGGATCTATCATTTCGGTTATTCCATAGGTTGAATAAGTGACTGGAGGACTGGTCAGTAAACCTGGTACTCAAATGCTATCCTTGACTTAATTTAAGCTATTGTCAAACCACTTCAAAATGACTGATAAGTCAGCAGCCAGAAAAACGACATGTTTTTTAGTCTAAAAATTTGGTAGAAAAAATTACATTTTTAGGAGACATACAGGACATCCCATTACTATAACAATTATTTAATGGTGAGTGGTAGGGGATTTGGTTTATTTCAAATTGAACATCACCCACAATTGATCGCAGCTGTCGCATTCCCATAGACTTTCCAATCGACCCCTTTCGAAATGAAGCACCAGACTCGAGTTCCGCTCTCATTAGAGCTCGTCAGTAGTGCATATCATCGCCACTGCCGGGACTTGAACCACGGACACGCTGTTCATGAGGCAATCGTGTTTACCACTGCGTCATTGACCTCACGTTAGGCACGACCGAATTATCATATGTGAACACTCAACCAATTTCGCTTGTGAAATAAACCAAATCCCCTACTACTCACCAGTAATCAAATATCGCTCAAAAAGTCCATGATTTCTGTGATTTCAACTTTGTGAGAAGTCCTAGTCGAGGGGTCATCGATCGGAGTTAACAGACAGTAACTGTGTCTCCTCTCGAGGCGATCGGGCAACCTGATCATTACTCACAAGCGAAAGTGGTTTAGTGTTCACATATGATAATTCGGTCGTCCCTAATGTGAGGTGAATGGCGCAGTGGTAAACATTGTTGCCTCATGAACAGCGTGTCCGTGGTTCAAGTCCCGGCAGTGGCAATGATATGCACTACTGACGAGCTCTAATGAGAGGGAAACTCGAGTCTGGTGCTTCTTTTTGAAAGGGGCCGGCTGGAGAGTCTATGGGAATGCGACAGCTGCGATCAGTTGCGGGTGATGTTCAATTTGAAATTATCTAACGCTGGAAATGTTTCTCATGTAAATTCTTCGATGGCATAGTATAATTAAAGATCTGCATACAGAAGTATGAAACTGTTTAAAAATAACTGTGGATTAATTCTGTATAAAATGTAATCATCCTGCGCACAAGCTTTTGTTGAAACATGGAACGTGTAAAATAACAATAAAAGCTTCTCTGCACTCTGCTATAGGGATAAAATTTCCCTTTTCTTTCATAATAATTACCTGTTATGGCTGGTAGATGTGGCGAATCCAAAAACCTCAGTTTGACTATGACCATCTAGTTTTCTGCTGAATCACGAGACTTTCTTCTGAAAACTACGAAACTCTCACCTGTACGTTTAATGCCATCTGAGTTAAACTTCATCTCGTCACCAAAAAATTTCAAAGGTTTTTACTGCAACAGGTGCGTCTTCACCCACTTCAAAGTTTGCTGAATTTGCTCAGCATTAAGGTGGATGGGCGTTCTCAGTTTTAACCTGTCTAAACTACAGCAGCATTGCAACACTGTTTCTTATGGTTCTTGCCTTAACGTCCACAGCAATGGTGTTTTTATTGCTAAAGAATTCTTTCTTGTCATTGAAGCTATTTGGTAAACTGGGATTACGCCGTTTAAGTGAACTCTGTGTAATTCACTTGTTGTGGTGAGCCTCTTAATAAACCACATAAATACATTGTCACCGACCTACACTTGTAAACCAGAATCTAGATTTTTCCTGTTCACTCAGATTTATGTCTTTTGCTGCAGCGCAGGAATAACGTCTGTCTGAAACGACAGCATCAGTTCATTCGAGTGGCATCATCTATTTACCAGAGCAGACGAAAAATGTTGTCGAACAAACGCTTCCCGTTTACATCTGCTAGAATCGTGCGACCAGATGTTGTAAGTGAAATTGCACTCACCATACAAGAAGCGCGTTGAAACTGCATGCACTGAATGAACTGGAGACCATATCTGTGAGGACTGCTAAGCTGACGCAAAATTTAAACCAACGAGTCACAGCGGTAGTATTGTGGTGGATAATCAAACCAGAGATACGAGTATTCCAACACTTGGCCAAATACCTCAACACGGATGGAAATGCGTCCAAAAATCCACAGTGAGCAGATCGGGAACAGCACGGACGACCGAAATAGTCATCACTCAACTGGATCGGACCAACGTGCGAGACATGGCGGGCAAAATAGAGTGGACGACAAGATCGGGGTGCGATTATTCGAACACTCGAAGGAATATATCGATGCGGTATTAGAATACGGTCAGATGCCACAGTGAATAGATTACGGACAACATGAGCGACCGGACAAGCTACTGCTCAACGAGGTCGGACCAACGGAAGAGGAGTGGCAGGCAAAAAAACCGATAAAAGGCGTCGATCACATACAAACCGGGCAGAAGTGCACACGACTTGTGAGCGGAAACCGGGGTTGTGTTTTGGACTGGAATTCTGACTCATAAACGCGGGCGCGCTCGTAGCATGGCAACCAGCAAGTTGGACAATAAAGACTGTGCTTTATTGGACGTCTTTTCGCTACAGTACCACTAGCGAATGAAGAGCGTGTTCAATTGAACGAACATGTCCAACACATCTTCAGGAAGCAGGCGGGTGTGAAATCTAACATAGTAAAAAAGAACTCGAATTCTGCAACTATGGTATCAGAGTCCACGAGCAACCCAGCTGTTGCTAGAAGTTCTATCAATTGGTCCTAGGATTTGCTGTCCCAGAAATAAGATGAAACAGTTTGATTTGGAGGTCCAGTTTGAGAATTTATACAGTCAGGTCAAATCGTTTGTCCTTCTATCACATCTCAATATGCGTGATATTAACACCTCAACTCTAGATCACGCTTAAGCAGTACTCTGACGAAACGGCACATCCAAGAACTGAACGATTTGACAGGAACCGATAATATTCTGTTATCGATGTCCATCAAGCGTGCAGAAACTGTTTTGATGGACAGATCGTCTTTCCTACGGAAAATCACAGATATCGTTTAAATTCTGCAGTCTGCCAAACGAAAAAGATAGGACCGAAGCGATCGAGAGAAAAAAACATTTCTAGAGCTGTGAAGAATCTAAAACCACAAGGTTTGATAGACTCCTCGACATTCTGACGAATTCGATTAACTAGAACTATGTTACCGAAGGTTTACAAGGTAGGATAGCCATTAAACCTTTTTCATGATATGTATAATCCTCCATGTCATTCGATGTGGCAGTAGCTAACAGAGTTGCTAGAACCCGTTTAGAAAGACATGGCAGTGCATTCGCTGAAAGATACATTTGAGTTCGTCTGTTCTATCCGATCGCCAAGTGTGGAAAAAAGGTGTTTTCCCTCAATGTATTCCCTTTGTTCACGAATGTATCATGTGTAGAAACCGTTGAGTACTCCTGAGGTTAGGCTAGTTCCAAAAGTTTGAATGTGGGCTCACCCGAAGACATATCAGGCAGCTGATAGTAACCTGCACGCAGAATGTACAATTTCAGATTGATGGGGAAATGTATCGTCGGAACGATGACGTTACAATAGGGTCACCGTTAGACTCAATGTTGACAGATATCTTTATGACAACGTTAGGAAGAATCATGCTTCATTGGATTATTGAAAATAGCACTTTCTACAAGAGGTACGTGGGCGGTATCATCTGTGTAGTTAACGAAACTGCGGATCTAGATAACCTACTTGCTGAAGCAAACACACAACATCTCAACTTCACACTTGAGGCCGAGAAGGATGAACGAATATCATTCCTGGATGTGTCATTGAATCGTCATGCTGACAGTTCGGTCGTATGGGCATTCAGAGGAAGGGGACTTGGAACGGCCAGTATACTCATTTTTTTCAACTACCTACGTGTCAGACAGAAAAGAAACTTCGTTCGTGGTTTGACACACACAGTGATGAAGATAGGTACTGATGTCATCACTGAAGCGGAAATTATATTTTCACTGCAGATATTCGCAAAGAACGCCTACTGTCAAAACTTTATTGATAAGCACATGGAGCTCACAGAAGCAAAAGCTGAACCTCCATCAGCGAAGAAGAATATGGCTTATATGACGTTGGACTACAAAGGCGTAGCGTTGGGCGAATTGCTTACTTGTCGAGTAAGTAACGTAAGCACTACTGATTTCATTCACGTACATCCCGATAGTCCACGTACAACTCAAAGGCACGTTGTCCAAATGTGTGACCTCATTTTGTGTTTATTTCTTCACACACTGCTGTGAAGTATGCTACATCGGTTGCACGAACAAGCGCCCTCCTCATAGGATACGCGAACATCACCTCACATGGTTTGCTAATGGCAAGGTGAAGTTCATTTCGAGTATGAATTTGGCGCATATCGTTGATTCAAGGCACCATGTCTCACCGGAAGTGGCTATTCAACCCATTCACCCTTTGCTTATTCATCAGTCCAAAACAGTTAAGTTTCGCATTCCGGCCACTGCGAAAGCGATCGGAATACGATCGCACAGTCTACAGTTGTGTGCTCAAAAGAAACCTGTTCAGTGCCTACGGCGACCATGGGTCCCCGTTATCTACTTGACATCTCCCGAGGTCAATTTTGTCACCTGAATGTCCTCCAATTCACAACCGTTTGAAGTAGTTATGTGACTAATAGCTCCTGATTTTACTCGCTTGACAGCCATGTTGATATAAAATGTTATGTAATTGGCCCGTTGATGAATAACTGGAAACAGATTGTTTGTCAAACCCGTTTTACTACTGGTGAAATCATGAGGCTACGCGGAACGTATACTAACGTTGATGCATCTCAGACTTCGTGTCTTCTGTATGTATCGGGCCATCGTGATATTTGCACATGGTGATACTATAATTCTGTCAAAATGTCTGTCCTACCACGTGAATTCTCTTAATTTCAAGTTGAACACCCCCCACAATTGATTGCAGTTGTCGCATCCCTATAGACTTTCCAGTCAGCCCCTTTCGAAAAGAAGCACTAGACTCGAGTTTCCCTCTCATTAGAGCTCGTCAGTAATGCATATCATTGCCACTGCCTAGACTAGAACCACGGACACGCTGTTCATGAGGCAACAATGTTTACCACTGCGCCACTGACTTTACATTAGGGACGACCGAACTATCATATGTGAACGCTCAACCACTTTCGCTTGTGAGGTCAATGGCGCAGTGGTAAACACGGTCGCCTCATGAACAGCGTGTCCATGGTTCAAGTCCTGGCAATGACGATGATGAGCATTACAGACGAGCTGTTCTAATGAGAGCGAAACTCTAGTCTAGTGCTTCTTTTCGAAAGAGGCCGACTGAAAAGTCTATGGGGATGAGACAGCTGCGATCAATTGTGGGTGGTGTACAACTTGAAATTAACCAAATCCCCGACTACCCATCAGTTATTCAGTTAATCACCATTAAAACCATTATATAACTGTAGATTCTCTCTTCCACATTCTTCCTTTGCATGACTGGAAGTCGGCCCATCCCCTTCTGACCTCTATTTCCTAAATTGTGCACGTCACCAGTCGTTCAGGGCCTATTAACCCGGTATGGGCAACACGAACTATACTTGTGTAAAGGTGACGTGCCAACGAAATCACAACGTATGTACACCTTTCTGTCGAGTTTATTTGTAATCGCATGGTTAACTAATTGAAATCTCATTGACCTCTCAGTTTTTGTTTACTCAAAGGCCATTCTTGTATGGGCTTTTTGGAACACAGCTTCACCTCACCGCTTGGTCACATCAACAAAGAAAGCGTTAAATCATAACCAATCAGTATTAATCGCTGTACATTCTTTTAGCTCCTGTTCGATTTGAAACGATTTTCTAACCATAACTTATTCCTATCATTTGATCTCTATAGATAATTTAACCATATCTCTCTCTTTCTGGACTGTGATTGCCCTTTCGACGTGCAGCAATTCTTTTATGTTTCATCAGTTTTGTGTTGCTTATCACTGAGTACGCTTCATTTGCACACTGCTGTTTCCACTTTGGTTATCTGACTGATTGCCTCAGGCATGACCACATTGCTTTTACTTCACTGCTTGCCCCCGCTATATGTGTGTTAGTTTCACAAAAGTAATCAACGGGATGCGAACAAAATATCGTTGCGCAAACATATCACTCACTAGTGTCGGTCTCTTGCGAGTGAAATGTGAACAAATAGTTTCATGTAAGTATATTTTTGATATCTGATGAGAACTGCTGGGAATGAAGAAGTCCCATGTGCTGATCAGTTACGCGATTTTGAACAGATGATGGTAACTTGGTAAGGTATCAATCAGGTGTCATAGTCCGCTGGTGTACATCTATTATGTGCTAGTATCAGGTAGCATGCGCAGTTTGTTTGGTAGGTCTGTCTCCGATCAGAGTGGGTTCTACCGGTGTTCCTTCGTCTGTCTGGTTGTATACTTAAGGCTAGAGCAGTCGTTCAAAAGGACCATGTAAAACTCCTGTTTGCCCTGCGGAAAACAAAGGTTTTCATGATCAGCAAAACCAAATCCGGGGGACGTTAACAACGTCAATGCTTATCCCTCGAACAAAATAATCAGAGAATCAACACTTCGGAAGGGTCCAGAATTTCACTGTCATAAAACTCGGATAGATTTGTTTAAGAAAACCAAGGACAACATCAATTCAAAAATGGAACGCATGCTGAACGACTTTCACTGCAGTTTGATGGATGTAAGTCACGCATTGTATGTCTGGTTAAATTCGGATAGTGTTATGGCAGAGATCGAGGTCCGCGATAAGGTATGTTCGCTTCTAAATTTATCGATCACCACAAGTGACATAGTCAATAGTGTTTGCTGTCGCTGTAGTTCATGCACGCTTGACAAAAGTGAACGGTTAGGGATTTGGTATAGAACCTTGTCGCGTAGACGTCAGGTCACACTCAATTCTTAACACTTCGAGTCTACGTCTTCTTGAAAGGCAATAAAACGTTGCCGTGTTTCAATTGTTCGAAAGAACTGTGTTTGCTTCTTACGTTTAGGAGTGTATTCTCACAGAAATCATTTGTTTTCTTCTACATAGATGAAGTCTCATTCAGTAGGTTTTAATGGGCCATATCTGTTAGACTGTGCCCACCGACTAAATACATGTTCTATGATAACTTGCAAGTGAACTACTCTCCCAGTGTAATACTGAACATGAATGAAATGGTCACGATTGGCATTTTTTCCAACGCAGTGTAAACCGATACCGAGAAGAAGTATTCAGGTGACAATCATTAATGACACCTCCGCCAGCTTCAGTAGGCATCCCTCAGTACAATGAAGTCGAATGTAACTCCTAATCAAATCAAGACCGTACAGTTTAACCCTCGTCCAAAGTCAAAGATTAAACCATGGTTCTGGATTGAAAGTTAACAACTAGCATGCAAATTCTTCTGCGTTGTAATCGTACCGTAGATACCTTTCCCAGCGGTCTTCATCCTGATAAGAATATTTTCCTTTTTAAAGGTGTCTATGAGCATCCAAATAGTTGGATGTTTACATGGCGATATATTGTTCCTTGCAGTTTGTTAATCTTCATTTGAGTCATTTATCTCTGATGTAACCGAACTGCTCGACTGGTGTACAATCAACGCATTACAAGTGAACACTGACGAAATCTGTGGACCCCGAAGAGTGTCAGTGAAATCAAGGTATGATATGAGATTTTATCCTGAGGTGTCGACTAGCCATTCTACTTATCTTCAATATACTACAAAGTTTAACATTTTGTGATAGCGCAACATTTTGATACGGATATTCCAAAGCTACCTCAATTTGTTAGTGAGAAACTAGCTCCAATTCAGGCTACGTACTTACGTTTGTTGCCATTTCTAAATCCGCTTTCTATGCAAACGAAATTGTTGTATCGTAAGCCTGGTGCACTTCCTTATTGTTTTGGTGCCCAAATAATTTCCCGTGAAGGCCTCCATGGCAGAATATCCAAAGTCACTCGTTATATCTACTGAGCACTACTGTGACTCAAGATGCGTAAGACTACAGAATAATGGATCGTAGATACCGTGTACATAAGAAGCATGTAAGTTTGGTAAACACGTTGCTGAACTGAATACGGTTGTATGTGTTAAAAGAAGCAACGACTCCAAACGCATCAACAGCAGCTCAAGCAATGGAATTACGCAGATGTTCCAGATGTTTGACAGTGTAGCAAAACGCAGCATCCGATAGGTAACATACCAGCTATCACGCTGAAGAAAATAAGTTCAATCTTGTAGTTAATGTCATTTAGCTCATTGCACACAAAATCCATTCAGGCTTAGTTCACTGCCACACATCATCACCAAGGTCGTGTACGTCCGCTGCACGCCTCAAAGATAGGTCATAATTTTGTCGATCACATCTTCCACGTGAGCGGAAAAGATGATTCGACTTGAATGTTCCATCTTTTTATGAGAAAGACTTGACCCAACTGCTCTTAAGTTGATGAGTTAAACAGTGCTTTGAGCAACAGGAACGTTCAGTATAAACATTTGGACAGCATGCGTTCATGTGACTTTAGAAGGAAGTCGCAAATTGTTGTTTTCTCTTTAAACCAGAAATAAAAAGCATACGATAATCTACATAATACTGGATTCTGAAAAAAGGTCACATGTTCCAGTGAAGCTTCAGGTTACATTTTAAAATTAAAATATCTTTCTTGGGGTATGTTTGAAACTGTTTAAACATCCATATTTTCAAAACGACATGTGTACAAACTGTGATTTGTTTTATTGGTAACGTTTCACATCTGACACAGAAATTTCTTCACACTTGATGAACTAGCTAAACATTTGGTGATTTTTACAGCAGGATAGACTTAAGCCACTAAAGAAGGCAAGGAGTAAAAGTCATAGATCAAGTGTGCATAGACAACGGTCAATACTAGGTTCGGATAACCATTTAAAGCATATCGGGACACATGAGCGGCCATATGGAAACGAACTCGTGATAGTCTGTCAGATTGGTCAGTCAAAGGGTCAATTATTTTTGAGGGAATTAGATACAGGAATCGTAATGTTAACGCTTTAAACTGTTCGTTTCATCCAGCCATCAATTCAAGTCATTTCGGTCTTTTCATTACCGGCCGTCATTTGCCATTGAGTTCGGCCTTGTCAGCTCTTTTTACATCGTATTTGGTCTTCGCAATTTCGATGGCCTCGGCAACCAAACACTTCTGTATAGTTCTAACCCCCCGTCTAATTACCTCAACATTTTCCAGATCAACGTGTAACCAGCGATTGTGGAATCCGTGATCATGGTCTGACACTCTAATTGATTTTGAGGTGCTTTTCAAACGTTCCGTCGACGCTTGTTTACTCTAGTTCTGAGTTCCCGTGCAGTTTGCCTAGTGCAAACTTGACAACAGTCCTTGCATTTCGTTTTTCAAATGAGACTGTTATTTCCCTCAAGAGATTCTTAAAATACACCAACAGCTTGTGCAATGTTGTCCCCTTTCGTTCTGTTCAAATGTTCGGTGTCAGTCTATTCACAAAGCAGGACCAAAATCTTCGCTTTCCTGTAAGAATTATCAGTTAACTTTTGGGCTTTAAAACTTTCCATACACTTCCACGGAAGCAGTTGATTTCAGTTGGAAAATTTTCATGAAACTTTAGAAAAGGATCATGCCTTTGGCTTTATATGAACTTAACCAATTCCATAGTTCTCAGCAAAAACATAAGGCAATCATGGAACTTGTTAGGTAGTCCATTTTGTCGGTCCAAAAACCGCCTCCGACCTCGAGAACTACGATTTATCTAATCAGAATCAGCAGTACTGTCCAGAAAGGTCGAGAGGTGTCCTTAGCTATTTTTTTACCTTTCAGATGTTTATTTCGCTATGTTCACCGGTGGGTTAGTGACCTCAACTACTGTTTTCGTTAACTGTCCTTTCATTTTCTGATTCGAGAGTGTTCGTAGGTCGCTATACACTTTACCTTGTAATTTTCTCATTGTCGTACATATTTTTGAAGCGGAACAAAGCTGTTTTTTACACGCGTCTTTCGGTTTGTCTTGGAAGCAAATTACGGGGACAGTCGCGGTATTTTCGGGACCGAGGTCTTTTGTGTTAACAACTACTAGGCGGAGAATCCAATCTTCGTCAAGCGCACTACTATATCGAGGACGAGCCAGTGTATCCTTTCTAGGGTTTTGCAACATTTGACGACGAAAGAACTTACGATGTCACTAACGTTCGAGCAGATGCAAACCCTCCTTCAACAGCAGCAGAAACAATTCGAGCAAGCGCACTTGAAACGGACTGGAACATCATCATCATCATCACAGCCATGAGCCTGACCAAAAGGTACTGTGGCTCGGGCCGCCGCTCAACTCAACAGTGACGTGGAATATCCTAGAAGAAAAAAGTTACTAAGAAGGTTGAGAATTAATAAAAGAAGACTAGCCGGAAGAACTAGAAATGGTATGGATACAGGTACGCCATTGACTGCGACACAAAAACTGAGTTTCGAGCAACTGACAGCGGGATCTAACGAATCCCTCAAACCTGTAGCAGAGCCTCTAATCAGCTCAGTCAGTGAGTTCCATTTTGTTCCTTTAATTTGCACCAAGTTCGACTCTTGGTTCAAGAAGTATGAGGATGTTTTCAAGGTCGAACTGTTGAACGCTTACAGTTCTCGGAAAGTGAAGTTGTTGCTCCGTAAACTTGGTACCTCAGAACATGAACGGTACACCAACTTCATTTTGTCGAAGACCCTAAGGGATTCCGGTTTTGACGAAACCGCCAAGACGCTGTCCCAAATCTTTGAGGACCAGTCGCGGGGCCACAAGGTGGACCAATGCTGTCTTAAGAAGCTCCAGCATCTGCTCAATCAGAACTCCCGCAAGCCATACAGGCCTCGCTTCTCAAGAGCGCAGGTCGTTCTCACAGTAAGAAACGACGACCACTTAACATGTAGTAACTATGTATCCGTCTCCATCAGCGGCAAGTCGGTCAGACTACAGCTCGGTACAGTATCTGACATTACATTAATCTCTGATCGTACGAACTGAACTGAATCTGACTAGTTACCGCCTTCCAGTCGTCGCATATTCGTAATGTATCACTCTTTTTTAGCACCTTGCCTACGGAGTGAACCTACTTGGAACTGCCGATTCTTTGGACCAAGTCGCCCGGATCCATTTCCTCCATACCAGTAGCTAATTCTTGTTTGGCCAGATGATTCTGGCACGCTAATGTTATTGGGGAAGCGGAGTCGAATTCATTCTCAATATTTGTCCTGTGCATGTGTGCACAAATGACCACCGTTCGGATGTCTGGTGTAGGGAACTTAGACTCTGCAGCCCGTACTGTAGCCTTCCGGTGAAAGTAGAATTAATCACTGAGCAAATGTGTATTGTCACTAACAAAGGCGAGTCATAACTAAGGGAACCTTGGCGCTCTTGTGTCACTTGACGGGTTATGAAGCGTCCAGGAAAACGTCTTTGTTTACCACAGCTCTTGCAGTCAAGTTTACGAGCCGAACATGTATGTCTGTCTGCTTTATGCCGAGTACTACCACAACAATGACCCATTGGAGAACTTGCCAATCGAGTGAGAAAGGAACAATGTATCTTAATGATATCAGTAATGTTCGCTTTTCCACTGAGTACTCTAGAATGTTCAACCCCTGACCACTTAATCTTGGCAATGCTAACAGCCTGATCCCTGGACGAATTCGCTGTATCCTCAGCAAGTAGGGTCTCGGGAACGCGATTATCTTTTATTCCGATGGTGAGTTTCTAGGTCGACATAACCTCTCCGACTTTATTATTTGGGATGTTCAAATAATCACAACATCGGACTGTTCGATTCAGGTTGCTCGACGAAGATTAGTGTTCTGAATAAACCTTGAGACTGAACGTAACTCTGTGACCAAAGCTGGTTGACACAACTTGAAAGCAACCAAATTTCAGGATTACCCATCCGTAATATGCAGAAACTAGGCACACATAAAGGTGATATATTTAGACGAGTTTATTGGTAACTGACTGATACGGTCTTGTTATGCTCATCTTAGTCCTAATAAGTAAACACAATTGTGCCCATTTAATTCTAACCCTTCTGGCTGTATCTGACATATTTGGCCATATGGTGCCTGTTGGTTGGCCGTTGAAAGCGCGACCAATCAAAACGCTGACTGAGTCTCTACACGAGGGTGAGACACACAGGCGGCCTTGAGGCGTTTACAATGATGCCCATCAAATCCCATAATTATGTAGCATACACATAATGGCCCATGGTATTAATCAACAAGCCATCTACATCTTATTTCAGGTTTTACATTTACACGGTCATTTCAGTCTGTCCCTTTCAATAAGAAACAGCAGATTCCACCTTTTTTTCTTATCATAACTCATGAACAGTACATACACGTACGACGACGGTGACTTGTAACTTGGTTTACCGTATATTAAAACATAATTGTGGTTCCCTTCTGGGGGACTTGAACATCACTTGTAAGTAGTGTTCAACTTAAAACAACCGAAATACTTCACTACCCACGAGTAAAAACACTGTAAAACGAGTTAAACGGAATGTGTGATGTTGACTTGATTGAAAAGTCTTGATCACTGGGTTATCCAAGGGTATCTGCTATCTGCTCTTAAAAGAATTGGGTGACACTTTGTTAAACTTACACCTTCAGCCAACTTGTTTCCGAGTTGATATTCGACTTTGATTGAGTGGCTTAAATTGCAGCCGTAGTCGTAATTGATTGGTTTTAGCTTAAATACATAGATTGGACGGAAACTACTGTGATGAGGACGAGCGACCGCCCCACACTACTCACACCACTATTCAGTAGTGGGGCGACAGCATGGATCTTGCCATCAAAGTGGATGGAGGAAAAACACAGGAAGAAACATCACACCAACACGACAGTGCAGTATGCCAAGGAATAGTTCTGGCTACGCAAAGGAACTGAGCATTGAAGTCTGTGGTAACTGGGACCTTCTGGACGATTGCCATATGCAGAGAAGTGTTTTTGTTTCTTGTCCTGTTTGAACACCTAACCCGTGTTAGTTTCCTTTACGCCATCCGTGTTCTTGGCTCACAACACTATAACCGACCAAATTGTCTACGATGTACATTTGCCGAAATGACAGCGAATACCGTTCAGATAATCGCAGATCATAGATGTTTGTTTGCAGACAGGTTTACAAAATCTCCATCAATCAAACAATACATTTTTCATAGTATTCCAGCCATGTTGTAATTAGAATTTGCAAAGAAACACCAAGTCAAGCGTATGGGTATGTGTTTGCAGGGTCATCCCATCAATCATTCCCTACTTGCATAGTAAACAAAAACAGTCGATCATGTTGAACGCATTGTGTATGGTCGCTTTGTTGTGATCCAAGAACGCGGATCGTACATGGGTTAAGCGTTTAAACGAGACCAGAAACAAAACCACGCACTTGCATCCAGTATTCGGTCCCAGACCGTCTCGGCTGCCACAAACGTTAATGCTCGGTTCCATTAAGTAGCAGGGACCATTATAGGCGATGCTGCACTCTGATGTTCCTTCCTGCATTTTCCCGTGGCTTGTACGGTGTCAAAATATATGCTCTGAATAGCCGCGGTATGAGTAGTATAATACGATCGCTCATCTTCACTGCGGTTGTGTAATTCAACAATGCAACCAAGTGGATTACACTGCAAAGTCTGTTACTGTGACTAGCTGTGTACTTCTGCGTGCTGAGCAATAGCAGTTGTGAAACTAATAACAATTTATATATGTGTATGGCGAGCTCCTAAGTAAAAATTCCATGTCCATAATATTTATGCCATGCTGCCTTGTCTGTTTCTCATAAGTTCATTCGAAACTTGACAAAATGAACTGTTGAATACAAAGTACACGCTTCACTCGATTTTGAGTGGTTAAATGATTAACTAAACTGAAATGCACAGAAATGGCCTTCGCAAAAATTCTTATTAAATCATAGGTAAACAACGGTAAACAGCCACAGCAAACCAATACATTTATATATTCAGTCAAGACACAATTATGAGTAATTATGAAATCCAGCAGGATTCGAATCACCCAGCCTTCGCAGTTCAGCTGACGTAGCACATGTCACGTATGAGTATGTTGCATCTGCCGCTCATTCGAACGAATCAAAAGGCGATAGCTTCACAATTACGCCTTTTTTAAATTGAAGACTGCCATACTACTTGGTAGTAACATTAACATGTCTGCTTTTTATACATTTAAAACAATGTTCAAATAACGAAGAACTTTTGTGAAATGTCACTGGCTAGTATAAAGCACATAGATGCGTTGCCCTGGTGAGGATAGAAAGCTTGGTGGGGATAGAAACTTTCGGATGTGACAACTGAAGGGTTCGCACGAGCTTCTCCTATGAACAGAAACATGGACAGCAGTGGACTCCACAGCGGATGACCAGTATAAAATTGTTTGGTATTATGTGGTTGGTATGGACTATCGGAAATCCATTTGATCAGCTTGTACTCTTCAGATATCGATTCAAGTTCAGTGAATATATACAATAACATACTTTTTTGGATTCAACGATTCCGAGTTGGTTATTCCTCAGGTTAAACAACAACATTGGGTTATAGAGTTCGATCGATTTCAGATTCACTTCCCATAATGTTAGAAGACGCAACTCCTAACGAGACAGCCAGGACTCATCACAATATATCGATCGGCCGTCCTAGCTCGGATGGTATGGTCGCGGGTGGTGGTACGGTTTCATTCAGTCAATCAGATTGCAGGTGTGCAGACGAACGCCTGTGCGCCATCAGGACCGTTTTTTCTCGCGTTGCTTTTTGATGCCCACCGTAACGGGATTTGCTCTGACACCCTGACTGCCATTCGATTCGCTCTGTATCTTTCGGCCATCTATTATAATCGTTTTGTCTTATAAATTTAGAGCTTCTGTGGCTTAATTTTATCTCGCCTTTCCAATAAACGGTGTTGCCACGTCTCTTTTCCTTTCTAGGTTTTGGGTCAAGAGACTGAGCACGTAACCAAAGGGACGATCCAGTACATACACACAAGGTATTAGGCAACAAGCAGCGTTCAAACACTTTAGAAGCTGTAAGTGTTTTCGACCTAGCTGTGAAAACGTGTAAATATAAGTCACATTCGTGCTGTTATAACAAACCTGTCGGTTTGACAAAGTTGCGTGCATCCGTCAGTGTTATTTAGCCATCGCGGACTCAAACCGGCTCAATATTTTTTTAAAAGTAACTTCATAGATCGAAACAATTCGTCACCGCAGATGTGACCCAGCATTTCTGTTTGCAACGCACCTTCATATCTTTTGGTAACCCTGTGTTCATGGTGGCATGTGAGATGACTGAACAAAGATACATCTTGCTACTCGCATCACCCGAAGTACATTAGAGTGGCTCGCGATAAATAACATCACTAGGGTGAAGTCAGCCATTTCGAATCTTTTTTTAAAAAAGTGATCACTTGGTTGATATACAACATAACTTCGGGATTATCGATTGTGAAGTAAACGAGAAACAAACTGACTTTTTGCAACAAAATGCATTCAAACACTGACTTCAAGATCAAATCTTAAAAATTTCAACCTACCTTGGTAAACTTAATAAAACCTAAACACAGTTTCTTCGCCGAACCAATATTTTAGTAAATTTTCAACATGAATTATCCAACCAGCCTCTTCTACGAACACTGTTATTGATGTGTAACTGAAGTGAAATGAATCTAACCTGTAACAGCCAATTAATTTTGGTTGTTAGGATTATGCTTGAAAACGATGGGGAATTCATAATTGGAGACTAACATGGGAACATTCACTAGTACTAAAACTCGTAACATTTCATTTCCGAAGCAGAAACCTCTCCAGATTTAGTGACTGACTGAGACGAGAACGGTGACAATTGATCAAGTAATTCGAAAGCAATACGTCACATGTACTGATTACCGAGACAGATGCTAAGTTAGTGTTCTATGTGTTGGTTTCCATGAAACGTATTATACGAAGATGCAGATAAAACTGGAATCTGTACAATCGGTAAGATAAATTGGTAGTGAAGTTGATTGTTTTTCACAGAAGAGAACGTCATAAATACCGCTTTTCTATGGCGTGTTCATTTCCTTCACCTTCAAACGCAAGTCGATTAGGCCGATCCAAGACCCGGAATGTGATAACTAAATCCCCAAGATTCCACTAAAGATGTTATCTGTTGGCTCTGTTCACAACGTCTTCGTCCACCGTGAATTAACTGATTTCTGGTAATCAAACGCTCTCGTGTTGTTTTAAACCATCGCTTGGTTACCTGGACACTTTCCAACCCAGCCTCACTAATTGTGTCCATCACATGTTCAGCAACAGAGCGATATCTCATCAAGACATTTCATCCATGACAAGTTCACGTAGGTTTCGGGGTCTGAATTTGATGTTCATTCAATGTAGTTGATAGTTGTTGCCCAATGTATTTCAGTCACCAAGCCATCTACTTTGTTTTATGTACGCAGTTATGTGTTCTCTCAGTGGGTAGTGGTTCCTTCAGATGTACGCTTTGGAGATGCACTGCTGTTCCTCTTTAAAAGCAACCCTTTATTTGACGTCCTGTTACCAGGTAATGTCGCCATCTCAGAAGGAATATTGACTGTGCTGTTCCCTTCCTCCAGTACTTTCCCCAGTGGATTACAAACCTTGTGTGACTATCATTTAAAGGACATCTCATGAGCTACTTTTGCAGTCATTTAGGTCAGGTAGCCGTCGTCTCGCCCTCTCACGGGGTCCATCACGTGACAAGCCTTGTAGTCTAAGTGAAGCTCACTGCCCCATCCTGCACATGCACATCTACACATTCACCGGCCCGAAAGCTCTCTTCCACATTCGAACGCACGCATGCCCGCAGTCACCATCTGCACACCCAGTCAACTGGGACGCTCAAACTGCATGTGATTCAGCGCGGTCGATACAGAGGTACGCATGACGCTGTTGGACCCGGATAGGAACAAAGAGAACAACACACCTGAACAGGGCAGGATGCGGTCCAGACGTACATCAATCCCAACAATAAAGATCCAAACCACTTATTTAATCTTCTCATTGATTATCATCGAGATATCCTTATTTGTTAGTGGGTACAAAAACTATCATGGGTAGCAGTTCCAATACAGTCACACACACACACACTTTTTGTGTATATGCGAAGCACGAAATCCTCCATGGTTAAACGAGCTAACCGGGGCCTAGCGTAAACTTGTTTAGGACGGGGAAATTTGAAGTTCAAACTATTTTCGATGTCCATAAGTTGACGATAACTGGTGGTCTTCAGATACTACCCCACTCTATGAACCAGACTTTCTTAAAATGGCAGCTGACAATGGCGTGATTCTAAATCCATGAATTGCCCGGCTGTTGTCAGCTGGTTAGTATGAAAATTGCTCTAAGTCATAGTTGAAAAGATTGCCGACGAGTTTCCCTAAATGGTTGTATCGTCCGTGTTAGAAGTTTGTCATTTACATTGCTTCTAAACAATTTATGCGAACCTGTCATGATTTTTCCTCTCTTCACTAGAAGTGCTCGAACGAACTATGCTCGTAAGCTGGGTGGGTTCCACATGACAACGCTCTTTAGACGTTCCTAATATCGGACTGGCCGTCTTTTACTCAGCTGGTTGCCCCTAGTGATCGTCCACCAGTAACAAACATGCTGAATAATGCCAAATTAGTTAAAAAACGAATCATTTAAGACCTAATTCGCGCTCGGCTACTCAGAGATCAATATGAGCGTCGTCATTGATCACAAGCGGCAATGGCCGATGGAGGTTTATAATTAATGTCAATTGATGTCGACTGAAGTACGTGATAGTGCGAGCTCACGATAAACTCGAAAATAATCCTTGAGTAATCGAATAACCGATGTGACGAAAAATATTCGATAATGGTTAATCAGATCAGTACAGTCACAGAGGTTATCAGAGGTATATATAATACAAAATATGTATGCATTATATATATGTATATATATATATATATAAGTTAGACACCATAAGCAAAACTAAAGGTCCAATTGGTCACCGATGTCAAAATCAGAATCTCCGAACGTTTTAGAATGTCATTGCACAGTGGGCTGAGTTCCGCACACGTATCACGACACCGAATTCAGATCACTGCCGTGACACTGTGTGTGATCAGAACGATCCGAATGTCGCCGTGGGAGTTGTAAGCTGATCACACACAGTTGTTTTATGACAGGCAGTTTCGTTTTGAGTAGTATACTACTCACGAGTAGTGTATTACCCACAGGCAGCATTCAGGAACAAAAGAGCAGGCTCCGAACGCCGGGAAGACGATGGACAAGAATAGACTATCGAAATAGTGTATACACACCATGACAGAAGTTTATCCGAGGGTAATGACAACGTATTACCACCCGATGTATGTGAGTGCATGTCTGACGTGCAGATGAGTGTACGCGTTTGTGGTTTGCATTTTGACATGAACTATGCAGGAGTTGCTCAATATACGAATTCTGGGGCAATGTGCTGAATTCGGTGACGCAATACGTGTGCGGAACTCCGACCATTTTGCAATGACTCCATCAAAAACATTTGGAAGTTCGGATTTTGACACCGATGAGCAATTGGACCTTTAGTTTCGCTTATCTTTTCTCATATGTATACTTCTGATAATCTCTTGCGTTAATCGTCGTGAGTAACTGTAGTTCCCTTAATTATTGAGCTGACAAGTTATATTTTTCGCAAGCCTACTTTCTTCAGGTGATCTATGAGTTCACGAAGCTCATTTTCAGTTAAT
Organism: Paragonimus heterotremus; assembly: GCA_013368495.1. Lineage (NCBI taxonomy): Eukaryota > Metazoa > Platyhelminthes > Trematoda > Plagiorchiida > Troglotrematidae > Paragonimus > Paragonimus heterotremus. Next base: position 41,357 of record LUCH01002082.1, read on the forward strand.
GAACTCGAATACTTTTGCATGACATGTTACAGTCTAAACTGGAATAAAGCAAAACATTTTGGAAGTGATAACGGACACATATTCATTGTTCTTCGTTCACTCTAAGTCTAATCCGTAAATCCTTATGATTCTGATTACACAGCGTTCCTAACAGAATTTCTACCGTTTTGAGAAGTCTGTACAGAACAGCCTGAGTCGACTGCTGTGAGATGCTTACATAGAATATAGAGGTACACGTCTCATAGAAACAACTAGACAGTCGAAATGTGTGTATGTAACCAATGTTAGAAATACAAATTGGATGTATTCAACAATAAGTAAAATGCATACAATCCTCTCCCGATATGGCTTAATAGATTTTACATACTCCACGTAATACAAATAGATGTGTACTCTGCAGCGGCTAGGTCAAGTTCCTTGCGCTCTTCATTGAAAGTTTACCACTTTCGTTAGACAAAATTACCAGGTTGTCATGCCATAACGTGGCTCTGGGCAATGCTGACTGCCATTTCCATTGAGTTAAGATAGTAGGTGTTGTTCGACCGGTTTAGCACAGTTCATTTTTCTGTTGCTATTGGCGTTTTTGGAACACTCCTGTTCACAGTGTAGGCGAATAACAACTACAGATATAGTACCATTTAATCAAGTTTATCACTGGATAGGCGTGACCAACCTGACTGACGGTGCCTCCATTGTGGTCCGAACTCTGCAGACTGCGTTATGTACGCACAGTCGGTTGAAGCAACCTGCGGAGTTATCATGGTGTCGATTGTACATTGCTTGATGTAACGTATGTCTCTCCACTTCCTTCTCGTCTTCTAGTTTGATCTGTATAAACCACATTTATAGTAATAAAAAAAGGAATGGTTAATCCATTGTAAAATATCTCCTCTCTACCCCACCAAATATTTATTTACTTTTTTCGACGATATACAACTTTAAAATGGGTGTAACTTTGATCCTTAGTCAAATCTAATGAACTAGAGACTATTAGTTCAAATCTTATTAGTACATCATCTAACTGAGTCCTCAAGATGAAGTGAAATGTTCAGTAATTGGAACACGGTTCAGATACTTCACTATGAAGGTTGCAAATACTAACAACATTCGTGAGCTAGTTATTTCAGGTTAAATACACAGTGGTTGCGTTCGCACATGCTAACACAGTTTTTTAATCAGTAGACGTCAAATCACCGCATTTAGCTCATTATCATATTCAGAAATTCTTCCTAGAAAAAGAGAGTTTTGTCAGAGTTTATCCGCTCGCATACAGAAAATCGTCAATCGGAAATTGAATAAAGACAGTGTACGAAACACTTGTCGGAAAGCACTTACAGAAACCTTGCATGGGTCACAACGGTGCAGTGATCCTGACAAACACCGCGCAGAAATATCAGCGATTAGGCCAGTCTATTTTCAATAGATCAGCTCCAAATAAGCCGTTTAGACAAGATAGTGATGGAGTTATGCTGATTCAACAAAACCGTTTGACTCCGAATATGAGAACGGTTGCCTTGGACTAAACACGCAAAATTACGACGGGTGCAAGGGACCGTAAAGTCTGCCTGGAGGGACGAGTCGAAAAGATGGAAAATGCATCTTTACTTGGGATTAATCTAGTGTAGTTTTCCCTGATTCGTCGTTTTAGTGGCCATTCACAATGCGCTGTAGAGACTGTATGGAAACAGATAACCCACGAATTTATAGCTTGCAGTAACAAATTGACAGACTGACCAAGCAATCTGAAATAACATCCAAATGGTATCCTGAAATGCAAAAGGTATAGTTACAAACCGGGGTAACGGCGCATATCCTTCAACAGATCAAACAAAACATCACGTGAATTCATGATACCACATCCAAGCATTTAACCATAGTTATCCCATCGTCTGTTACGCAAGGTGCAAATGATATTGCTTACCTTTAAAACATCCGGTTTCGACCACGCGCACAAATATTTCACCAGATTCCGGACCTAACTGCAAGACAGCATCATCAACATCTGTTTCTTCGTAAAGCTTTGGTCTCTGCATTTAAAAAAGTGATGAGAAACTCTGACTACTTTGTATCCATTAGTAGCCCACTTGCAATTTGAAAATACAATTTAGTGCAGTGGGGACGGACTATCACACTATACCGCTGGTGAAAAACCAGGTAGAGGCACATATTTAAGTGTTGCAGCAACTAGGGAAAAAAGGAACATTAGAGTGTACTCTATCGAGAAACAGTGTCCTCCATACATGAATGTGATATTGGTGGCTGTGACGTCTATGGATTATTGTTATGTACAAATGGGTTTTGTGTTAGAAATGGTGTTAAAAAATCCCCTATGTCGCATTCTCGAGAAAAAAACACTTGTGACACTCACGTTCACGTCTCACAACACTAGTCCGATCACATCAGAGGGCCGAGTCAACCAACTGGTATTATGGTTTGGATATCATTTGTATTCATTCGTACCTTCTTTATATGGGTCTACTTTCCGGCTGACGTATTCTAAGAAAAGCCATCACTGCATTAAATGAAGTGAAATTTTTGCTTTGGTGAATGGAATTTATATGGTGAAGATATACTCGTGATAGGTGATATAATGAATGTTGTGCTTTTCGAAAAAGAAAATCCGAAGTTTAAACACTTACATGGATATTCTAACTTACAGTACTTAACAAAAACGATATCTCTCAACTGAGTCTGGTTAAGGAACGGCGCCGACATGGAAGCGTACGCTTTCCAGATCAAAGGATTACTCTCCGTTGTTTCAGCGTTTCCGTCACCATGATCCAACATCGACGGAAGCTGACTGTCATCAAAGCACCCCATTATCTAAAAGTCAACGACAGCTGGGAACTGGCGTGCATCAGTAATTGAAGAAAATGAAAATACAGTCTTCCCCTAACGCAGTTTGCTAGTAAGATAGCCCTTCCAACGAAAGGTGGATACTAAAATGAAGTATACCCAAACGGGATGGAGTAGAAGACGAATTAATGAAAGCGTGACTGAAAATTAACAAGTTTCACATAGTGATTGATATGCATTATGCTTTTATCTAGTTTTGTTGTATCATTTGTATGCCGTGACGTGAAGTTACATAACCGTTTTACAAAACGCTAAGCAGCAACAATTTTTGTCGCGTTGTTAGTCTGTACCGTTCTGTTTCATGTCACTATGTCAAACAGAAGTGGACAACTCATTAAAAATGGCTGAGATGTTATGCTCTCCACATACCTGCTTTCTTCGGAAAAGTGATATATTTGTGATACAAAAACCGAGCTTCCACGCTTGAGCAACTATTCTTTTTGCATGAATGCCTGCGTCGAAATATCCCCCCACCAAGTATCAACTACAGACCACCACTCAATCATCCACAAGCTTGGGCAATAGCCAGACAAAATGGAAGACGGATGTTACGCATGTTAATAACCGATGCCCATAATCGGTTACAAAAATATGAGAACATCTTGACGACTAGAGGAGCAGAATGCAAACGAATAATAGGCGAACATCGGCTATAACAATTAGAGATAACGATAAGACAACGAGTAGTAAGGACCAAGAATAAGAAGAGAATAGCCCTCGAAGCAAAGTTATCAAAATTGACGAAGCAACTACACGTGGATTAGAAACCTATCAAACCATCCACTATCCAACGACGAACAAGACGTCCTTGTCAAAGGACTCAACTTTAA
>LUCH01002082.1:47164-59253 GCA_013368495.1 Paragonimus heterotremus
ACGCTAAAACGATTACGCACTGATGATGTCACCTCGCTTGGTGATGAAACGTTTGCAACCTAAATGCCAAGCTCGGCGAACATACCAATACCAAAACGAAGAACACCACCACTGTTCACATCTATCCAAAAACCGCCTCGTTTGTGATCACATAGAATGTTCGCATCATAGAATGTGAAGAAGCCAAGCTAAGTCACTGCGAGTAGAATGGCATGTTGACATATGTGTGCACTGCCAATGAACACAATTTTGTTTACAATGGTATGCTAGTGCCGTTCACCAAGCTGGCTCCGTTGGAGGACACGTTTTTAGGTAAGGGCTGTGGAGTAGAACTGTCATGAAACAGATCGAACTCCGGCTTTTGTTGTGGGGTATTCCTCTGTGAGACACTCAGTACATTGAGTAAACTTAAGCTTCTGTAGACTACTGTCCGAATATTTCATTTGTCTCACGGCGAATGTGTGAGATCTGCATTGGTAGTCAATTAGTACCTCTTGGATTACTGAGTTGATGAACTGAGTTGGTGGATTACTTTGGCTTGCATCAACTCTGTCTGTGAAGAGTATGCACCGATAAGTTCGGACTGAATCAAAAGTAGCAGACTGTAATTGCCAAATAAGCCAACGCCGCCACCGTCCATTCAATGACACAAACGGACCGTCCAATGAGCAATCAGAACTAACGACAGAGGACCAATCTTCGTGTTTTGTGTTGCACCCTGGTCACGAGTTCATATTTAACCGTACCTTCCTATCAAAATAATGTGCTGCCACCCCAATCAACGCTCAAAATTTCACCTGAATTGATGTAAGTGCATGCGTGACCTTTCATCTCTCGATGACGTCTAACTATGAGTTCTGTAACTGTAACGTGCGATGGCGAAATAACAGGTTTTGCGGTGTTTTTGTCAGTGCTACCACTCGTTCTTTCTCTGAGACGCACTAAACCGTCTAGTAGTACTGCTCACAACCTGGACAAAATATCTAGAAATCTCCCGTCAACTGGGTTAGCCTTGAGGTATTTCAGATCATCTGGAAAACACTTTTTTTGAAAAAGCATGACCAACTTACTGCTTGTTTGTTCTAATTAAAACAAACGCAACTGTTCCAACTTCATCGAACCGTTTCAGCTTCCAGTCTTGAGCACATAAGCAAAACTAAGGAAGCCAAAGGGCCATTGTCTTTGCTAGTTTTAACCAAGCGGAATATCGCCGTACCGGACATTCCAAAAGGAGATTTACTGCATGTGCAATCTCAACAGTCACAACATGTCTAACTTCGCCGTCCTCATTTATTAATGCAGTAGAAGATGATGAGTTTGGCCAGTTGCTGTCTGAAAGCACCAGGAACCCCGATCCCTGAATCCGGCAGTTTATCCCATGTGCAGATAAGTGTGAAGCTTCTATGGATACTAAACTGGCCAGACTCACATCAGAAGGCAAATGACGCCACTGTGAATTAGTAGTATACTCGTGTATTAGTCTCGCCCGGTTTACAACGAATCATGTAATGCGTGACGATGTATTTGTTGTAAATCCTCGAAAAGATACGCTAAGTCGTCATCGATATAGTGGTGCGCTTGACAAAGATGGGATTCTTTCCCCGGTAACAATTAGCATGGAAAATCTCGGTCTCGAAAATGCCGCGATTGTCCCTGTATATGCTCCCAAAACAAACCAAAGGACGCTTGCATAACACAGCTTTGTTCCGCCCAAAAAACATGTACAACAAGTTGAAAAATACAAGGTATTCATGTGGTCCGTAGTGACCTAAAAAGATTTTCGAATCAGAAGATAGAAGGAAAGTAACCGAAAAAAAAAAGGGTCACTAACCTACCAATGAACATAACAGAATAGAGATTGAACAGGTAACTTAACAGCCAAGTTACTTCTCGATCGTTCAGTACTGTTCCGCTCATTTTGGTGGGATCAATCGTTTTTCTCGAGGACGGAGGAGGTTTTTGACGGAAAAAAGACGCCCTAACAGTAGTAAAAATATAATGCAGCATTATCGTACAGTCCGGACACAGAACAAAGCGGATTATATGCATTATCATTCCGCCTAAAAGAAGAATCATTAGCCTCGCTGTGACCAAGGTCGCCGTGAGTTTGAGTCCTGGGATAGTGACTATTTTACTCACGACTAATCTTGATTTGCCTGAAAAGAAACGACAATGAATTAAGTTGTTTGACGCTGTTAGCCTAATATAACCAACCGCTCCGTATCCTTCCTCGGATGCATTACAAAACAAGTGCACTTCAAACACCACAGCAGCAAATAAGTCTGCAGAAACAGGAATGACCTTAACTGGGTTAACCGATCGAATATTTGTCAGCCAATCCTTACAGTTTAGAGTGCCTGTCTCCTCTTTTTAGTTATTTCATTTAGACTCCGATCATAAAGGTCTGACAACAGCTTACGATCCGAAAGCAACATTGGAGCGACTAATTCTGAAAGACCATATAAGGAAGAAGCGTATTTCACTATGCCCTAACCGGTATAAGGAGCATCAAAAAGATGCAGTTGAAACTGGATTCAATAGTTTAACACTTACCACTACAACTAAGACTTCTTAACAGTCAAAAACTTGTAAGTTAACGTTAACTGTATTATACAGTCTGTTCTCTAAAGGTAAGTGGTCAACAGCCTCGACGCTGTTACATGTCCACTTTGTAAGATGAAACCCAATCTTCTGTAGTAACGTGCGAAGTGCGTTGGCAAAAGAGATAGCTTTCACAATCGCTTTGGTAGCAAGCATTCATCCGAATAGAATTTCTCCTTTATGGCTGATAATGTTGAGGTCATAGAATCCTGTCCATGATCAACAGCCGCCTGTTGAAATGCAAATTTTACACAGAATGGTGAAGAAGTAGCCTCAACAGGGTGGACGTCCAACCCCCATATTTCAGGATATCCGTCCAAAGAAGGTGAGCCCCATCACAGGAAAATTAACGCCAACTTGTTAAGTTCCGGAACCCCAAACCTTCAAAAACATTTCCACACTATCTGCCGCAATAGCTAACACATGCTTACAAAAACAGATGAGCACTCCGATAAGATTATTGGTCAAATCAAGCCCCTGCAACAGAACGTGGTTAAGAGACACTCCTTGATACGCGGCAACGCAATCAAACATTGTTCGCACCTTATCCGGCTTATTCGGGTTAAGTACTTGGTGATGTGATAGATACCACCCTTTGGCACAATGAACGCTGTGGGGAGACACCTTTCTTCTATAGCTTTTGCTGATGTGAATGGATATAACGATTACATACGTTGACTTTAATGTGGCATTTCTAAGTAAACTTCGTCTAAGTGGGTACAGATGTCACCGACACATTGCATGATTATCAGGTAGTTGGTTCATCCCTGTCCGCAGTGGCAAATCTGCTTCGTGGTGACCATCCAAAAAGGATGGAGTAGCTTCCGCTTTGACTACGGTTCCGTTATCCCCGGTGGACAGAGCATTTTTCCAAGATGTCCTGCTCAACGAATTTTAAACATTCTTTGGAATTTGTCTTTCAAAGACACCATCCGAACACCCACGTGGTTTGCAAAGTCACATATTTCAGTTAAAGCCTGAGTTGCACCACTGAGGCTCCATCCAAGGACTGTTCTAACGACGTAAGTTTCATTTCTGGTTTATATTCTTTGCTCCAATACCCAAAGTGCCTCGAGAACATTGCACACAACAACAACTCTATGCCCTTGCCTAGGATACAAACAACTTCAATTTCTGCTCTGTAAGCCCATTGGCATAGTCCAATCGATGACAGTTTGTCGAACGGTGTAACCCGTATTTTGTCAACAGTATAAACTGATTCTACACAAATGGTGATGCCGTCGACCAGAGACTGAATTTCAAATATCACTCGGTGACATGGCATCATACGAGTACCATACAGGGTGCAAATTATGAGTCTACATGGAATACTCAGCACACCAAACTTGCGGCTAGAAATGCGGTATCTGAACCATAGTCTACAGATAGGTACGTCTCGATAAAGTATGTTTGGTCCAAAGCCTAAAACAACACCCTCTGGACTGATAGAAGGTGTACCACACTGTACAGCCTTTTCATTTGTTTTGAGTACACTTGATAACACATCATCATGCATCAGAATATGGTGAGGCCGATCACAATCAGACCTTAGACATTTAACACAGAGTATATGACTTGGCCATATGATTGACCTTCAACCAAATAAAGCACCGTCCGTTGAGTCCGAATGCATTTCGACGTTGTTCTGATGACTGAGCGACGAAGTACACAAAATATAGGATGTTATGTTCACCTCTGCACAGGGAACAAAGTGCAAGATTTTAGATAAGACCCAACTGTGAAAAGTCAGGGTTTCTGCCGGATTCGAACCAGCTACAGAAACACCATGCCTCAACGCGGCAAGCGCTGTACCAGCTGAGCTACGAAGCCACACCAGGAGCCCGAAAATTTCACATTTGGACCTGACTACCCTCCCGTCCCACTGTCTCATATAAAATCCACCAAATGATCCAGCGGATCGACTGTCACGGCGGGATTTGTTGAACGTATAAGATGGTTATTCGGACTGATAGCTGCCACGCTAACGTGGCATCTGGACTTCTTGATATCACTTACATCCAGAGTGCTAGAAGTAACGGATTTCGAATCAGGCAACCCAAATAATTGGGTAGATTCAGTACTGGCTACAGATACTCTTTTTCAATGGAAGTTAATAAGTCGGCAAAGATGAGCTCCCCCATGGAGATCATTATGTCATCAGCTATGTCAGCCCATCTTTCTTGTAGGTCTTTGCACAATCGTTTGACCAACCGGATCAAACTAGTAGATATATTTAACTTTCCCGATCTACCGATTCTGGACAGTGTGATACTGACTACTCGAATTCGGGTAGCTAAACGTTTGAGGCCATCCAAAGCAGAAATGCCTGACTTAGGACCACCAAACAGTTCTTGTGTTGTAAGCTGAACGATCTGGTATGGGCAACCAAACTGGTCAGTATCTTTAAAGTTTCTTTATATCCTATTGATCCTGGTAAGGGTAAACAGTGCTCTATGGATTCATTCGCTCACAGAAGTAATAAATCAGATATGAAAGCCTTCAGTTCATTCATTTGGTTCATTCAACCTATTTGCCACATTAGTTTCAAACGTTCTAAGAAACTCACGAAAGTACCGTAACAACTCATCAAATGGCTCGACCCGAAGCGCAGAGATTTCTGCAAGCTGAATGACTGACTTGAGTGACTCTACCAAGGCTTCTACAATATTATTCATCTGACCGGATCGGGCTGGCGATCTGGGGTGTTCCTGTCTTGTTGCGTTCCTCTAGTTTCATTGGGACAACTTTTTGTCTGTGGTGTTTGTGGGTATCTAACAAACTCCGCCGTAACTAAAACCTTTTTCTACATAATTCATACGTCTAGATTACAAGTAACAATTATTCTTTCCTCAGATGTGTCTGTACGATTGACAGAGTATGAAATTTTGAAGGAACACTAATTTTATAGACTCTATTTATCTCCCCTAACCGCTCTACTCTTTGGCGAGATTCCTGCGTACTTTTGTGTTAGGACGCCCATCCTGTGACCGTCCCAGGGCGCCGCCGTCGTGAGAAGGAAAAAAAAACCACTCGATCCAGTCCTAACTAGCGGAACTGTTCAAAACGATTGAGACTTTTTTATACCGCTATGTACATGTGCGATCCTAACTCTCTTCTTTTCTCGTAACTGTTCTCTTTGATGTCTTGGGAATGTCTGAACATTACGTGCCCTATAAATACTTTGTATTTGCCGCCTTTGTCGTACACGTTTTGGGACGGAACAGAGCTCTATATTTTGAACGCGTCGTTTGGCTTACCTTGGGAGCGAATACGGGACAAGCGCGGTACTTTTCGGGATCGAAGTTTTCGTGTTAATATTTACCGGGACGACAATCTGAATTTTGCCGAGCGAATTACGATAGCTAGGAGGAACTAGCGTATCGTTTAGAAAGGTTTACAACACTTTGAAGGCCTTAAACATGTCGGAAGTATAGGAGACAACAAAAATATTATCAATCCGGGACGGATCCGTAGAAACATAAGAATTGGAAAGAGGCAAACTGTCAGAATCGAAAGTCATAAGCATCATGGAGTGACTGATCGTCTAGTATTTCAGATATTTGGTTTGGGGGCAAAACTGAGGGGCAATCTCTTTGGCAGATTTAGACCCACCCAACGAACGTTGAGGCGTGGAGAACTTTCTGTCGATACAGCGTCAGGAGCAGACTTCCTGAAGATGAGTAGCATCCTCAGATAGAGAGGCTTCTTCAATCTGGATCCTTTTGGACTTCCTTCGACCGTGCATCATCCAATTGAAGGATGCAATCGTTCGAACACATTCAAATGAACTGTACTTCGTAAACGCCTTGAAGCCTGATATTTCAAGTACTGTCTATTCGCTCCTGGCGACTGAGGATAATCAACTTGTTAAGAAGTAATCGGCAATTCCAATAGCGTCGATTCAAACGGTTGGGTTAATGAGACTATCTTCCAACTTTGAGAAAAATGTAAAAAAGGCGATCAAAATGATTGGAATTTATTCGGCGCCATTGACAAAATTATAATATAAATGTTTCCATCTTGAATGTGAATTAACCGGATACCTAAATTATCCAGCAGGAAAAACATACAAAATGGATTGATCAGCGAAGGCTTCGTAAGTAGTCACCAGTCAACAGAAAATGAGCTTATTAAAACTATCCACTATATATAAAGGTGAGAGCATCTCAAACAATATCAAGCAAAAAGTTTTGATGAATACGCACTGATAGCTATGACGAAGAAAATGGCGGTATGTTCTCCACTTACAGCCATGGTATAATGTTTATCATAATTGTTCATCCCACACAGCAAAAGGCAAAATAGACGCAAATTAAGAACCGATCCTTCACACGGAGACCAAATATGATTTAACGAATTTGACGTTCGGTATCGCATCAAACATTAAAGTACGAAAGTACCAAAACAAACTTCAAAAACTTCAGAACTATGCGTCTTAAAGTAAACCCCCTAAAAATGGACGCCAACGAATATTTGATACTTTTTGAAATCCCACCTCCAAAGATTTCCGTCATGACGACTGTCCTCCAAATTAACCACCCGTTCAACTTCACAGTGTGGACTTAACACTAAAATGGTAAGAAACTTGTACACATCTCGTTTCATTCTAATCACGGGACATCAACTATCCGAACTTCCACATAGTATTTGATGAACTATTTCACGATGAATGTTAACGGGTGGTGGCCAGCAGAAACAACTTTTCAAAAAGTAGTGAAGTTGACGCCCCATTTTTCGTAGAGAAACGAAGTCCTCACTTTTTTGTTTGTCTTTCATTCACTGCTGTTCTGATTGATGAAAATATGTGGGGATGAGTGAAACGTTAACAATGAACCAAATTATCGACTGCCCACAAATTGTTATGAAATTAGCCAATCATCACTTCCTAGGACATCAGGAAATGAGTTATTGTTTTTTCAATTTAGAGGTCTGAAAAAAAATCTATTGGCTACACATATGCACTTTGGAGTGTTTAATTTTTCCAGTCTCAAGATAACAGTGTACAACTTAAAAAAGATCAACTTCACTATGCGAAACGTTGAAATTCGCAGAATTTATGTTATTGCCAAAAGGTCACTGGATTACCGAGATATGTGCATAGAAGAACCTGGATATTTAGGGGCGCGCAAACTGAACTTACAAAATAAGCTTTAGCTTAATCTTGCGGAACTGTATTTAAAAAGGTACATCAGGTTTCGTTATTCAATGGTAATTCACACAGTGGTAGCTTGCAATCGTAATACTAGGTTGTCATTTAGTAATGAACTGTAGGGAATTGTAGGCAGTTCAGAATCATTTGTTTTTCCGCAAATCTACGTCTGTTGACTTGTTGGATGACAGTACGTTAGAAGTTACGTTTATAAAACTCATGATGGCAAGCAATGTAAAACAACTAATTTGAATTCCAGAACAAGTCGACTTTTCCTTGAACTTCAAGCGCATAAACTGATGATCTGTGTTTTACCTGCATTTCGAATACGATTTGTTTTCGGTTCGAAAATACTACGGATGTTCACACTTAAAATCGTCAATGACAATTGTCGCAATCTCCGATTACGCGCATCTGAACACTGAGTCACTTGGTCGCCACTGCAGAACTGATATTAGTCGGACCTCAAGCAGCCGATTTTAGCCATAGGTAATTTTATGACATGTCGCATTTGCATGAGAGCAAATGTTCTTTGTTGTAACTTGGGCCCAACTGGATGAAACGGTTGGATAAACCTGGACCGGTTAGTTGTCACCAGGCCCAGCGGTGTCTACTTCGTCAGCCTGATACATACGTCTAAACAGCCATACACTACAACACCGAATCTGGCAGTAACATAGGTCAGATTTTCTTCGACGATTTGTTATGTAACGGTTGCTCTACCCAGCTAAACAATACGCGAGCGTTATAGTTTCTCTTTGTTCACTTTCCATTGACACACTGATTGTGCTATCAGCCGACAACTTAACTTTCGAATGTGACCGGACGTCAAACGATTAACTAATCCGTTACTGTCGTTTGTGTGCGACAACATTCTGTTTTCCATTGTCATGCGGTCATTTTCCGTAGGCCGGAGTCCAGAAAATCAGAGGTAGTAGGCGTAGGACATATGACTGGCAGTACATGAAATGTCGTCAACAGAAGTGCTGTTGTCAATACCAACTGGTGCAGTAGCACCCACGAATAACAACTCAGCCACGTTCGGTTCGACTTATGGCCTGACGTACCTTTTGAAAGTTTGATCACGCGACTTCACTATTCTGGCCCCAGCTGGTCAGAAATCACTTACTGTTAGGATTGATTGGAATCTCGGTAGGGTGTGCAAATTGGCCACCTGCGTCAAACAGTGACGCGAATGTTGAAAAATCCTGCTAGATCTGAACGCATGTATTCAACCGTAGACGGGTTGCTTTAACAGTCCGGGTACAAGCTACCACATCCGTTAAGATATACATGCCAAATCTTGAGTCTAAACCAAAAGGCCTACCCAACGAACAAACCTCCTAATCGAGTTGGGTGGAGGAACGAGGACAACACACCGCTGTAACCATGGCCAAACTAGCTTGCCATGGAGGTGTGTGCACATTTCCGGTTCAATCGTTTGACCCCCCCCCATCCCAGTGCTTCAGCCACCGGCGTCTATGACCGATAACACATGGTTGCTGGAACGCTTCGACAATCCGTAAGCGTTTCAGCACTTGAGAGGCGATGGTGGGCTGGGAGACAGCATGCATCGGTGAGTGCAGATGGATGCACCTAAACACAATATTCCTCTAACGAATCGTACAGTCGAAATAATATTCTTCACTCGGCAGTGGAGGATAAACTACCGTGTTCATAAATGAAGCAGATTTACACATTAATAGATGACTAACCGAAAACTGACGATTTTCTCATTAGATATGTAGCACGTCTCGCCATGTTTTTAGGTTTACCGTGCCATCTGTGGACTACGACGTAATGTTTTATAACCACGTTCTCAAAACTCTAGACGACGCGTAACATTCCTCAGTTCAGTGGCGTTGCTATTGAGGCATGTCGTTCAAACTCCTGTCAACTTTTTGATTTAACTATTTCATCTCTGACGAAGGCAGCTTGTTGTTACCAAAACCGATCCGGACAGCTCGTCCAAGACTATTGCTCAGATTGAGATGCTTCGTATTTTGCAGAACTGCGTTTTGTTGGAGAACGCCGTGCTCAAGTTTAACTGAAACAAATATTAAGCCAGAACGAGATCACATTGGTGAACCGCCACTAACATGACAATGTGTTGTTTTAAGGAAACAACAACTGATATTGCAACCACTGTCATACTTGCCAACTGAAGCACACTCAGCATGTAAGTATTGCTGGATACCATTAGCTAGAACCGGCTACATCTTGATGTACGCCTGTCGGTGTCGTTTACAGCCTTATACAAGACCATTTGTACATTCCCTATATAATGAATACTCTGCTTCACTTCTCAAAAGCTTTTCATATATCAACTCTGGTTGACGTGTAGCTGTAATTAACAGCTAAATACACCATGCACTGAAGTATTTAATCTATGGAATGCTATTACACATGAACTAATACGGCACCTTAATGAAACAGTATTCTACTATGTATGCAAATCTGCCCATTACCGCTAGATGCCTACTATTCAATTGACAGGTCGGCACTATCGTCAACCGAACATAAGAAAAGAAAGCATTAGTATATGAGCCACAAACTGTTCAACGAACGTAACCATAATCGATAAATTATCATCTTAAGCTGGTGCAAATGCATGCCAAATTAAATAACAATAAGAGAAGTTATTGATCAAGAATAGAACGGGGCAAGGCGATTGAATGGAATACAAACTCGACTTTGTTGTCGTTATGTCAAAAACGAGGTCGCTTTTAGAAAGCTAGTTTTAATTGGTGTGAGTCGGAAGGACGATGAAAATTTATCGAGAAAAGTCGGTTATATGAAAGATTGGTTTTCAAGATTTCAACGAGGATTTTTGATTACTTGAGCCACAGATTTACGAAAAATGCTCAGAGTGTTCTCCTAAGTTTTGCTTACACAAAATCATACTCCTTAGATATGATGACGGTACACGTAGCGGAGTTGTCCCAAAGATTACATTACATTCCAAGATTATGGCCAATTCGAGTTCCTCCAGTTTGTGGATTTTTCCTGTAGACTCTGTGTTCGAGGTAGTTACAAAGAAGAAAACCCACTGGAGTAATTTCTGGCGACTGTGAGGGCCAATCCCTTAGTCCACCTCGGTCAATCCATTGTCGCCGGAATGTTTCACTTAGATATTCTCATACGCACAGCGTATACTGTGGTATTGCACTATCCTGTTGAAACCAAATGTGTCCAATTATTTCCAGTTTGATCCAGCGCTTGTACAACAATCTACTGCAGCATTCGAATATAAGAATGTTCTAGTTTGTGAGTGATTATGTAAAGAGGTTGTATATGTAACATTTTCATCAAAAAGGAAAGCCCCGATAATTTGAGTCCCAAGAAGCTCCGCCCGAACTATAACTTTTGGACTGGGTTGAAGTCGGTTCAGGGCAAGCCGGTGCGTGTTATGGATGTGCCGAAAATGGGGTTTCTGCATGAATCCATTCGGGCAAAATATTGTCTTGTCAGTAAGCACTGCCGAATATACACCCCTGTCCAATACCACGTGCAAAATGACACATTTGTCTGCATCCAACATCCGAACTTCCCATACTCGGGCATCCCGGCAAGACCAACAAATGTGTACATTGAATATAAGATGTAAGTTCGACTTCAAAGTGTTACATTCTTGGGCGAGCCGACGGATACACTTTTGGCAACTGCATTTTACACGCCGCGGAACATCGTTGTCAGAACAGGCATTTGTTGATGTGCATGGTCGACCACCTCACTGAAGGTCGACACTGTTCGCTGCAACAAAATGTGCCATCAAGTACCGATCGGGTACCTATATCCTTTTCATTAAACTCGTCAATGGTCTTCTCCAAACATTCAACACAGACCCCATAAGTAACAACCAGTTCGGTACACCGTTCAGTTGTCAGATTACTGACAAGTTGTTCACTAAGTTGCGTTGTAATCTGGTTCCAGCGTGATGAATTCGCCCAGACTGTGCGCGACTGCTGTATAATAAACTGAACTAATAAAAATGTGAAACAATACAACTTATCATAGCCACAGCCAGGCAATCAACGAGAGCCAGACAGACAAACAAACAGGTACGCAACGAACTTCAAGCCTCGATTGCCCGACTTACCATCGGCAAAATTAATGTATTTATTCAATCTGTTTATTGGATCATTCACTCGTACAGTCTGTATGATTAGTTTTGATCAGTGTTCTATTGATTTCTGAGTCTGTTTCACTCATGAACACGGTAGTTTATCCTCCACTGCCGAGTGAAGAATATTATTTCGACTGTACGATTCGTTAGAGGAATATTGTGTTTAGGTGCATCCATCTGCACTCACCGATGCATGCTGTCTCCCAGCCCACC
>LUCH01002082.1:59990-74968 GCA_013368495.1 Paragonimus heterotremus
CTCTTAGACCCATCGTCCGAATGGTGGAGCATCGAAAATAAATGTATTCCTAAGACGACAAAAGCATTCCTTTTTAATTATTCTCCTTTGGGCCTGTCATGAGGATTACGTTCGATTTATGAGTATCCCACGCAAGGCATACGTCCTTCATAACAATTATTTCATGTCGGATTTATATATACGTCTTGTCTTTTACTTGAGTTTTATATATATATATATATATATATATATATATATAGCCACATTCATACCTTTGTGACCGGAACTCCTATGCAAGCACCAGGACAAGGAAACTGACAATCAGTGACACTAATACCGTTTGGACAGCTGGTCACATATGTTTTCACTATTAACTCACAAGAACGAACCTAAATATTGGTCAAGTATGCTTACCTTGTGTGAATTTGCATCATATTTTTCTCTCCATGATCAGAATCAACCGCTTGACATCTTGAAGTGTTCGATTTCAAACCATTCTGCGTTTTGATGCTGTGCTCTAACAATTACTGGCCCTCTTAGCCCTTTTGTGTCAAATCGTTAAGCATTCTCCGACCTCTTTACAGAACAGTACAGTGCAAATTCAGGCATACGCAGGCATTTCGTTCTCCCTAACCTCTGTTTTCACTTAATTCAACCCTCACGCGACTACTTTTTCCCGTGGAACCCATTTTGGAGAACCACATTCCTAAAAATGGTTCAGTGATACAGAAAACTGTTTCTCAGGATGCCGACGTTTAAACTTCAAACACGGTTCTCCGAGACTTGGCGCTGAAGTGTTCATCTAAACGTTTTCAGGCTTGACAGTAAGTTCCAATCCAGTTTATAACCAAGTAAACCAAACGTCAATGGTGTCACCATATCACTTAAACTTGAACCCAGAGGCGCTGATCTGTTCGGCGATAGTGCAAGACAAACCCACCAGGTGTACTGCGGTAAACGGTCTTGTGGGCTTACCGCGTAACCCGGAGCAAGCTGCATACCGTATCCCGACTGGTTTTCCAACATCTTAATCACGGGTCGAGGTCCAAAGTGCAGCAAGTGGACGACCTATTTGCATTTTGATCACTTCCAGACGACTGTCAATAGAACAGGGTACATTTTTGTCCACTCCTTATCAAATTGCAGAGATAAAGTAATTTGGAGGCCTTCATGGCGATGACGTGAGCATTCAATTCAAAAGGGAGAACCCTAACATGACTAACTCGGACAGCCACTACTGAGTGTCTAACCTCATAAAACACTCTCGAGTTTCTTTTATCTTACATACTGGCCTGAGTGTATAGCACCTTGTGTTGCACTGGCCCCAGGTTCAGCGGGGAAAAAAATCACTGGCAGCCGTTGCACAATGTCCGTTGAAACGCGTTCACCTGTGCTATCTCAACGAGCCCAGACAACTGAAATGCGAGCGACGTAAGCTGGTGAGCAAATCCTGCATTGTAAGAGATCGCCCGCCTGCTAGTTAGAGGAGGGAGAGTTTCAACTAAGCTTGCCTAGTATCTCGATTATTAAGCGACATTGTCCGGACACGCTAGTAATGTGTCAGGCCAGACGGGCAACTCGAAACACGACCAATAGGATTGAAGAAAACATGAACGTGCACAGTTCAATGAGCTTCACACCTATCTTCGTTCGGACGTACGGGAGCACCCACCAAACTGAAGTGCACTAATGCATTCGAACAACTGGGACTCGCGAACTGTTGACTGCGATACAGAGTTCTAATGACATTTTAGTGAACTGCGGGTCTTAATGGCTAAAAATACTGTCCACCGTTTGTTGTCTCATCCAACGTTCATAGCAAGCGTGAAACCAACAAACGACTAATAGTTAAGTTCCGCGTAATACGCGTTCACCTGTTTTCCAAGCGCCTACAACAAAGAATGGTGAGGTTGAACACAACCGAAAGCATTAGAGTAATTGGTGTATCACAAGTCATCATCCCGCGTGATATCATTCAACTCACCGAAAAACTGATATATTCTATACGGACAGAGCATTTGTAACCGTAAATGAATCACGCGACCTTACTCTGTCACATAAAAATCGATTATACCGAAATGACGAGATCAGCAAGATCGTGACATGCAACGGGAAACAAACACTGTAAAGTCTGCGTGGATATACGTTTTTCCCACCGTAATCTACTGAAAGGAAATAAACAATGTAATGAAAGTGACCTTTTTCAGAGAAAAACGGATGAAAGCAACGAAATTATAGTAAAATGAGAGCAGCGAAATTGCAGAAAGAAACACGAGGGCACACGCAATCCAATTACGCTTTAAATATGCAACAAACAATAAAATAGAATTGTTAGAATGCTCTGGATAGATGTAACTCGTTGTATGCTGGTAAAAGATGACATGTCTAAGCGACACCGCCAATCCATAATGCAAAGAATCACAGTCGACTTGTAGTCCATAAGGTTCAATATTTTGACAGAGAAAGAGTTCACATTGCGTCGAAGTGAAAGCGCTGTGCCTCCCTCTGTTTTTCGAGACGATCCTCGCGTAGTTCCAGGCAATGGAGAATCGTGATAATCACGATCAGTACCACACAGACGCAAATCAATGTAATGGCGATGTAGAGTACTTTCATGTTGTACAACGGTTGAAGAAACAGGCTGGCAGTCCATCTATAAGTGAACAAATGAGACCGGAAAAAAAAACAATCTTATAAAACAGAGGCTTGTATATGCCGGAGAATAGAAAACAGAGTAGATAAACAATGTCCAGCAAACAACACCATCGAGTACGTGAAACTCAGGATTTTAAAACATCAAAGGAAACAGAGAAGAGAACAATGACAAACAAGTGTCTTTAACAAATCATGATCAGATCAGTTCTAACAACGGAAGAATAGGTAAAAGAATATCATTACATGTGACAATCTAAACCGGTCATCAACAACAACATTGACTTGTCATTTGATGGTTGGAAGTTTGTAACGTACTGCGATGTACAATATTCTACTAAGTTGTTTCTTGTTTGCTTATTGTTTTAAATCCGTTGAACCCATAGGTAAACTAAACCGATAACTAATCATCGAGAAAAAATTGTATGCCAGTTTTTTTTCTGAATCACGGTGAATTTTCCCGACAACACCGGTCTTTAGTCGCGAAACGATGACGGAATATCTCACGTAACTGTGTTTCGAAGAGCGTCATGGTGGATTTCTATTTTAAAAAACACTTAGTACGTAACGATCTTCAGCGACTTTGCAGTAAGCCAGACAATCGAGGTTGACTTGAAAGTTCGAAACATGTAGGTGCAAGTCCTTTGTTTTTTTTTTAAACCAGAGTAGTGAAGAAAACACACCTGATAGACAAGCAGGCCAACAACGCTCGAGTCCCAGATGTATAAATCAAGTTCGATTATTCTCAGCTGAAAAATTTAATTCCTGTTAAAAAATTTCTAATTCGACTGTTTTAGAAGGCACCAATGAATCAATCATGGATATTAAGCTCATTATCGAACAATCACTGAGTGGATCTGCGCTGAGATTAATCATCATCTCGAACCACACATGGTTACCGATAGACAAAACACACACACGTTACCTCATCCTTTCTGGCGTTCTCTCAACATCCAACTTAGCCAGTTGGCCTTGATTATCTGGCCCACGAAACTCATGTCGTCTGTGCGGTCCGATCGTTCAATAAACATGTGCCTATCAAGATCGCCTGTTTATCCGAGTAGAGCATAAGGAACATACAACTAATTTAAGACAGATTCTTATGTTTCAGACACTAAAGGAGATTCAACATCAGGGGCGCTGTCATTCAGCGAGACCGTTTCACTCATACCAGACTTGGAAGTCCCGTTGCTTCAAAATGCCGTGCTGATGGTGAAATACTCCTGATCGGCCGTTTCTACTTGGCCTACCGATCTGCTCTTGGAGTTCTTTCCAAACAGATCAACTGAACCAAATGCTATTCATTTGTTGACCACGTTGTTATGCGTATATTTTGAAGCTACGTGACAATCCGGGCATGCTTGGAACGACTAACCCGTGAGTAGTTTTGGTTCAACAATCGTGTCACACCTTCCTGTCCACATCAACTTGGAGTAAGTAATCACGTTATCCATTCCAACCTGAAGATCGTCTGCTTTCCTAGTAAACTTATACAGATGTGTTGTAAATAGCTTGATGGTGAATTATCAGAAACGAATTCTCTCCATACCGTCTTTTCGTTGGCACATATACTAAGAGAATCTTTACAGAATATAAATACACGACCGAAAAAGCCCGTTAAAATTCACAGCCAAAATTGGCAAATACGGATAAACAGTGCAAATGATTAGTCGTCAGTATCGCCCTTACAGTTCAAGCAAGCTGAAATTATCAGCCCGTCATCATGCACACATAAAATGGAACACTCTACGTGCGGTCACATTCTGCGACGCCTATGCCATTCGTGCTCACCAAAAAGAGAGATGGATCTAGAGAAAGAGCAGTAAGTATTGACAGAAAATATTGTACGCCTATGGATAACATGCATGGCAGATTCAAACGTTCTCACAGAAGTGAACACCCCAAAATAGCCATCAGAAGAGATTACTGTCTTTTTAAAAGAACCAAATGGAAACCTCTTTTCGACCATATTCTGAGCGAGCTCAATTTCTTACTATACTTCTTAGACACAATGCGACGACGCATAGATGGTATAGAGAATTTGTACAGCAACATTCTGCCTGTATCCTCTGATCGGGACACAGAAACGCATTGGGCGATGAGGCCCACTACGCTGCGAGGTGCTATATGGAGCCGACCAATCTGGAGACACGAATTAGAATTCGCTTTGTACCATCCTGAAACCCTCGTATACGATCGATGAAAGGTCAGGCAGTTTATACGCACTGGTAGCGAGACGCGCTTCCGATTTTATGATGCGGGATTGTGTTCGAATGATGGGATAACCACGTCATTGAGAGTAATCTCAGCGAACGATCGGTTACACTCGCTTATTTTAGTAGAACCCAAGTGGAGGTGCAAGTCGACCAGGTTTTTGTTAACAGCGTCAACATCTTCACACAAAAAATGCACTCCTCGTGATAGACATGGCCACTGATGACATCCTAAGACACATTGAGACAATTCTTAATGTAAACTCACACAAAAAACAGCAAACTATTTGAGGAGAAAAATCTTTAAACATCAAGTACAAAATGACCAGCCGGCTATACAAAAAATGTGAAGCGTCTCAAAATATATTGTACACAATTGTGTATGGAAGTAAAGAAGTCAAAAACCGCACTGATGGTTGACTAAATGAGGCACTCAAGAGATTAAACAAAAATCTTCGTCTAAATTCATACGCACACTATCATCAGATACATGTGATATGTGGAATGTCCCAGGGATATGAACTCGCAAATACACAACGAAACAGTAAAAAAACCAACGATATTTCAACATAGACGGTAAGCACTCTCATGAGTTGTCAAATATGATGTAGTCAACAGCTTTTGAATCCCAGAAGACAATTCATGTGCTTTAGATTGAAGTCGAGAAAATCCGCTGGCAACGGAAGTATTCTTCTCTGTTCTCCTTAGATAATCTGATTCATCTAATAACCTCTCCAAGCCAATCACCGAAAACCAACACATTCAGGCACTACCTAGTAACTCATCAAAAATCTTCCCAAAGACATTTGAAAATTACGTTCTCTTTAGAGTACAGTTACGTGACGATAAAAAACGAGACGCACCTGCCATACGATTTTGGCAAAAAAGCGTTCTGTCGTTAGTTAACAACCTGTTCTACCCAGTTTGTTTACTTTTGATTACCTTCCTAATTCATTCGCCATGCTTGTTCCAGCAAACGAGGGCATGACGCCGAGAATGCACTCACTTCCTATCCCGGTGGTAAGTCTTAGAACTTGGATCTCAGAACGGTATTGAAACTTAACAAATAGTTTGGTGCATTGCAGTTCTACACAACTACAATCAGATCGGTCTCAGAAGTGAATAAAATTTGCGTATCAGCATAACCGCTCACCAGAGTCGATAACTAGGAACAATCAGTGTCCGTTTTTTCAACGTTTGAGACCAGCCTGCGTGCAGCATCGTCTGTTTTCTTATATATGCTGGTAACGTTATTCCAGACTGAACTCATATCAGTGAGTAAACGACCATAAAATACTTCGAAATGCATTTGGTCAGACAGCGTGTTTGTTTTCCTCCAAATGTTACGCGAATTCATGGAGATCGGTTGGAATTTGATGTGTACTGGTGAAAATATGCAATGAGTGAGGGTTGATTTCCAAATCCCGTAATGATGCGCCCCGGTAAAATAAGTCATGGTAGTGATGTTACTCCTGACCAAAATCGGTCAACTGATATCGACAGAGTTCTGTCGGAAGTTCAACGTCCTACAGTTCCATCCGACATTTACAGCCTATGTGCACAACTTTCAATGTAAGTAGATGTTCTTTTTTTTATCATACAGCTAGGTGATCCATCAGATAAAAATGTCCACATCGGAAGCCGTGCTCGAATCAAGGTAAATCCTATTAACTCTCCGATTTGATTTTCACATTTCAAAGCTTTTGTTCCATAAGTTGATTCGTAACCTCCCTCAAGCACCTCATTACATTACATAAACCAATATGGTGTCTAAACCGCCGTTTGCTCGGGCAACTACACACACGGCAACAAATCCAGCCAAGTTGAAGATCATGAAGATAACCAGCCTGGTGGTGATACAGATAGAAAGTGATGATTCGTGAAGCCTGATAACTTGGCGCTCAGTCCAGCTGGATCATGCAAGTAAAACCACGGACAACAATACAACATTAAAAACTCAACTACTGCATCGTTTTTGGCTGGCAGTCTTTCTAAAAC
The DNA here is from genome assembly GCA_013368495.1 of Paragonimus heterotremus. Lineage (NCBI taxonomy): Eukaryota > Metazoa > Platyhelminthes > Trematoda > Plagiorchiida > Troglotrematidae > Paragonimus > Paragonimus heterotremus. The sequence continues at coordinate 66,833 of LUCH01002082.1, forward strand.
CAGTGTGTGCTATTCACGCCAAAAGTATGCGAAAGCATCATGTACTATACACCATCAGCGTGATGGCGGATGAACTGGCATTTCACACCGGACTTCAATACAGAGAACTTGTGTCATCTTGGTTTCAACAATCTGAGAGTAGATGCGGTTTAAACTTTCACACCACAATGTGTTCATCACTCTCCGATGTATAAGGCCAAGTGAGAACTGGAGATCATCAGATTGCTTGAACTTAGACAAGAACAATCGTGATAAACGGAGTCGAACGATCGACCGTTTGCTTAGTAGTTGTGTTACTCCGACCATAACAGCAACCAAGCAAACCTTCATACTGTGTCAAACGCCAACACTTCGACAAGTTAATCGGAAACAGACGAAAGTTGTCCTTCTATATCTACGTTCCATTCTGTTAGTGCAGCTATTTTCTGTCTTGTCTTCAGAAGAGAATGTTTGGAAAGTAAGCTAGAATCATTCAAACTACCAACATACACACGTCAGGGCGAGTAAACGCTGATTCTCTTGGGCTAAGTTACGATTACGCACTATCCACAATCCACTGTGATACAGCTACCTTTGAAAAAAGATTCCTCTGGAGTTATTGACATACCACTATCAATTCGATGACAGGGTTATAACAAAGACATCATTCTGATCCCGGAGGGCAGACAAGCAGCCGAAAACCGATGAAAACAGACTGAGGACGCTATTTTCTCGTTATGGAATGCCAACTGCTACTCAAAGAACACATTCAAGCTACCTAGGCACGGCGATATAAAGGCAAGAGTATATTCAGTGGCCATCAGGCCGGTCAGACAGCACGGTTTGGAAGTCTGACTTCTTCGAGCAGAGGGCGTTCGCCCGTGATAACCACCTTCATCAGTCACCACGGTGGGAAATGTGCAACGATATCACCATTTAAACTACCAGATGACGAAATTTCAGGAATAACAATATGAACACACTGATGACTAGCATAATCCAAGCTCTCAGAATCAAGTTCGTGGGACTTGACACATTCCTCGCTATGAGCTAAACGTGATACCGTCTCGGGAACGTAATGTGGTAACCAAAGAATGACGCGATATGAAACGACCAACGTCAAAGTTTGCTTGCGTTGATTCAACATACTTTTTCAGTTGGGGGCCTAGTGACCTGAATGTATTGTGGTTGTAGACACTATCGGACATAACGAAGAATAATGGACAGTGGTGTTTATGTAGAGACTGCTCAATAACGATGTTCGGTTGGCTGGATGTTGGATGACATAATGCACATACAATTTGCCGCCACTGGCAGGCCAATAGCAAGATGGCTAAAAGTGACATCTTTCGGGGAATGGGAAGAAAGACAACTCAAGCCATGCGTCGATGATACACAGTACACTGATGAAGAGCTTATTATTATTATTATTGTTATTGTTATTATTATTGTCTTGAAAACGTTCGTTATAACCATAAAGCAGACAGTACATTTCACACACCGTTTACAGTAAGTTCACGCTGCTGTTGAGGGCAAACAGACAGCGGACAAATGAACTGCGCTTAGTTGCTACTTCGTGAGAAGCACCTCACGCTCTTTGGTCGTATATTGCCAGAGTTATCAGGTAAAAATTAGGGGTAACATCAGGCAAATAAGACGAGAGTAAACACCGCATACTAATAGGTTACACGTGATTGGACCAGAGGGAGAGAAGGTGAATTGGTCAACCTATCAATGAATACGATTTGAAACATAACTGAGTGTACAGTCGCTTGTGTGAAACCGATGACAGTACGGTGCGAACCGCAGGGATCAGTTTACAGAATTACCACGTCAGCCATTGCGTATAGACAGAACTACAGATAGCAAGAGGCAAAACTACAGTGATAGTCATCACGGTCTCTTTAACGAAAGATTCAAACAAAGTTAGGAATAAAACTGTGGTCCCTGATTGAAACGAAAGTGTTCTTTTTTGGGGGGTAGGGGGTGGAGTGGTCCTTCATTGAAGAAGGGCTTCGCAGCAAAGACTGTTGTACTTACAGAGTATAATGTATGTACGGCAATATTTTCATACGTATATTAAAAACTTATCTAGGAGTTTCAGCTCCTAAACCACAGGGGCTGGATGCAGTCAGGAGTCAGTCAGACTATTATCAGACAGTTGAATTGGCTGAGAATACAACAAACATCGAATGAGGAGAAATCGACGGGAAAACTGGCGAACTATGTGACCAGAAGTTACATGGGGATGAGAAGTCCTAACGGTAAGCATGTGGGAATACCAACCACAACATATCTGTTGTCGGCCACAGTTTTAACGAGATCCCCAAAGTGAGTCTGAATAATAATGGTTTATCCTAAGTGCCTAACAAACCGGCTAACATGCAGTATGTTCCGTATGAAAAAAGTACCTACAGGGGACCAAATGTTGAGTACACTAAAACTCCAAAAACAAGCGAAAAAAGTATTCCCGTGCAATGGATTGTAAATAATTCCTAGGTGAGAAGCGAGTGTTTACAGCACAGATCAGCAAGCGTAGTGCGACCTACCCATTTGGATTGTCGTGAGGATATGGATTGACAAACACCTCGGAATTTGGAACCAGAGCCGGAATGGCGAAGAGGCGCGATTTCTGTGGAGCGTACAAAGAGAATCAGAATAGAAGTCATTATGAAAGTTAAAATCCAAGTCATACACCCATATACACAGAGATGCACCTTAGGCTTTAATAAAGACAAACACGTTACATTTGAAGCAGAGTTTCTGTTCTACCACTGCTCAATATGATGCATCGTTTAAACCTGTCCCCGACTCATAAGGAAGAAGACGATCTCAACATCAGACGGTTACCACACGACAATGACCTCAGTCGTAACGAGATGGAACTGAAACAAATTAATCCATTGTATTGACTTTTCAGTACGAACAAATGCCGTCACAAGAGGGTACGTAGAGAACACGTATGCAAAGGTGTTAGATCCATGGGGGAGTGAAGCTTATGAGCAATTGTTTTTCTGCACGTAATCTTGGTCTGAGAAATTCTATCGCGACTGTCTCGTTGAAAAAAACAAGGAACGTGGATTAGTGTGATGCATCCTAGTCATCAACTAGTCCAAGTGATTGCGATTATCCGTGATTAATTCGTGTCTGGTGATAGAAGAGACTGTGCTCGGAAAGAACGAGCTGGGCTCTGTAAACACCTTTTGAAATCACTACGGTAAAGGCTTCTTCGTTGAATAGTTTGAATCAGTCCCACTTTTGCAACATGGCTTTTTTTTATCCCACCCTACTACAGTTTTTGGGTACCGCTGATTGCAGTTGGAGAGTTGATACAAAATTACAAAACTTATCAAACTTCTCGCTGTTCTGCTCCATGTATTATTGATAAAACAGGAATACAAACCGAGAACTGATGATAATTGTGACACAGTGTTACTTGCCTCAGCAACACCATCGTTCACTTTGCACACGCCAAACGAAACTAAAGCCCTCTCTGAGATGTCGGTGCACGATACTCCCAGGTGACGGCGAATCTGCGCGCGACTCAGTCAAAAAAATTACAAAACGTACATTTTAAGACAAGGTTCACGAACCACTACGGACACAGTTTCAAAACTAGTGCTCAACAAGCCAGCGGACAGTTACACAGCCATTGTCTAATGGTTCCCCAATTCAGGACATCCAAGAAATTAAAAAGTTCGTGAGGGACATTAGCCGACAACACAAACTAAACATGATTACTTCCATTTTACAATCAAACGGTTACCTCCAGAAGGTTTATGGACAGGCGTAGTACACAAAAAGTACCAACAGAAGAGATGGTCACTGCAGAGAAGAGGGTCTTTCAAGAGTGATTACATCATGTATCAAACGAAACGGCGATTGAGAAATTCAATTAAGCGAATGTTCAATGCAGCTGAACTCTGGGTGTTCGCTCGGACTCAGAAGCTACCAGTGACTTCAATCAAAAGGGATTGGCCTGTCGGTGCCCCTCACAATGTGTTTACCAATATGTATGTAACTGCAGAAAAAGGTACATAGGTAGAATCAAGAGATGCTTGAGCTTCAAAGGACCATTTATTCAAATGGGTGCAGAGAACGGTCATGTTGTTGAAACACGTGAACAGCCAGTTTTCTCAGTCGCTAGACGCGTCATGACCATTGGCCATGCTATCGATTCATCTTGTGCATTCAGAATCCTGTTACGTCATTCTGAGCCAAGATTGTTACAGTTTGCTGAAGCAGTCGTAATCAATCGATTCAAACCAGATCTTTGCGTTCGAAAACAACTGTTTGTGAACTTGACTATGCCCTGGAGTTAGTGACCTATCCTAAAGCGCTTACTGATTATCCACCCATTTAGTTGTCTGCAATGGAAAAAAAAACCCATCCGTATTGTTGCAAACTTGGTACCAACTAGTCAATACGAAAGGCTTGCATCCACCAGTTTTCCTGTTCTAACTCTAACAAGCGATTAGGTGGACAAGGATCAGGCATCGTTACGCCCAGCTACACTGGTAACACATGAATGCGTCTGGTCCTGATTTAGATCCTACCAGAATCCGCTTTCATTGCAAGAAATAATGCATTCGTGCAGCATACTCGTAACTACAATGGCCATTTCAAAGTCAGCCAGATAGTACCTATGAATCCACCAGACCCACAAACGACGAGAATAAATTATACATGTTAGATGAAACAGCCTAAGAAAGTCATAAATTAGATTGAAATTGTGCTGACTGGATTAAACCACAAACAGTTCTGTTAAATACAAAAGAAAAAGAAAGCAAACACAGCGGGGCATGACATAAAAACAAAACGTACACGCGATACAGGCGGAATCGCAACGTTCAATCGATCCACATAGTTGGCAAACGGTCCCAAACCAAACACGACCGAAGGAAGTTGTAGAGCGCTGCAACAACTTTGCACTCCAATTAAACCGGCTCCGACGTGCTTCGCTCCACTGGCGCCTTCAGTACTGAACGAAGAGCTGAGACCGGGAACTGGTAAGCCGTAGGGAAAACGATTGTCGGGGCATTTCTGAGGACCGGAACACAACCCGTTCAAAACCGTAACCTACAAGGAAACAAGGATGTTGATAGATGGGCTGGTAACGATGGAATACCTAATTTCTTAAGGACAGAAGGTACATTTGTAGCGTTGCGAGTGTGCGGTGAATACTGTGCAAATGTAATTATACCGTTTCCCCACATCATTTCGGAATAGACGACGTCAGAAAACCGACAAGAGTGCCGACCACGATTCAGAAGCTTAGTTAGCTCAGACACATTTTGTAAGAGCCACCTCATCACTTTCTAAGTTGTCACCCTTCCCCCTACATAACTTTGACTAAGTTGGAGACAACAGATGTGTGGCCAACGGGTTCGAGGGAGCAATGGTCTAACGTTACCTGTGGGTGCTACTGACTTAATGACTAGGGTCACAAGGTCAGTGCCCGCCTGTGGTTGGAGACGCTGGTGAAAATAGTGGGGAAACGGAGCCAATGGTGTTTTTATTGTGGAAATTTGTCTTAATGGAATCATACAACCATTTTTGTTGTTTCTTTTCCAACCACTTGTAGTGGCATCTACACCCAGAACGACTACACAGTAATATATATATATATATATATATATATATATATATATATATATAACATCCAACAGATCAGTAAACCAGGTCCAAAGCTGTTCTTATCGACGACGATGAGCCAACAGCAAATTCGATTACACATTGCGGTCATATCCTGTTTTTAACAGGTAGACGATGCTTTCTGCCCTTCCGGCTGATTACTATGTGGTTAACATACCGAAATGGTTTAGGTGGTAAATTGATATCAGCAGGGCAGATGGAATAAAAAAGGAAACTCATCCATTGAGGCTGAGCTGTAGAGTTCACCTGCTCCGTACTGCTAAATACCCGCCTATTAACCTCACCGTTGCTCACGCGTCTGTATTCAGATACCGACGGTCAAACACTGTTAATCAGACACCAACAGTCGAAAACATAGCATTCGGAACCATTTCGCGAAGTCTAGCCTAAAAATTGTCGGAACTTCAAAGAGCACATGATGTGACAACAAAACTGAAAGTTCGTGGAGATTATAAGCACTCACTTTTATGAAGTAAAAGTCGTTGACCAACTGTTGGAAGAACAAAGAGACCGTTGGTTTATCCAGTGCTTCATTGAGAGACATAACAAAAATATCCAGTGTGCCCTGAAATGCCGAAAAGAAAAATTCACCCACCCGCAAATTACCAAGGACATTCGTGTGTGCAAAAACTTGGTAGATGGAATAGAACCAATAGGATTAAATAAGCTGGCGGCAATTTGATTACACTGATAACGGTGAGAAACACGCGCTTCAGGTTGTTCACCAAAAACTATTCGAAAAATCCTCACCTAGGAGCAAGTGTGATTATCATTTCAATAAACTCTGCTAACATTCTAGGATCTCTGCCTACTGATGTTCAGAGCCGATCCTTCCAGTTGTGTGACGACCGCATAACGAGCGTCGGCTAATGTACAACTAAAACCATATCATATAGATTCCCACGCACATTGCTTCATCAAAAGAAAGAGGCATCGCGAATTTTGATATTTTGAATTCCTTAGCAGATTCATACAAGTGTGTAGTTTACGCAACACGTGAACAGTGGTCACATCAAATTGTTTCCAATCCATGGAGCTTTAGAAACTATGGGTTTAAACTAGCTAACGGGCGAGAACGCAAGAAACTGTTGACCGAGGTATCCGTCAACCAATGGAAGCAAACTAATTAATGGCTTACCTTTTCGCGGTGATCGAAAAACGCCAACTGCCTAACTTGCGTGTTTCCCTCCGGGAGGCCGGCTCCATTCAAAAGAAACGCCCGAAACTGTAGTCGGTCGGTCGATGATTGGACGCCCTCATTCAGCAATACAGCGGGTACCGTACCCATTGGGCTGCTACTGCCGGACCAATAGGCCAACCCAACACCGACGTCCGGTCGACCATCCAGATCAAAATCGCCCACCGTCGGACCGACTAGAGCGCTGACAGACAGGCCCACGGTCATTGGGGTTTCGGCCAAAGACCACGAGTAACTAGGGTGTGCACCTTTCGGTTCCCAAATGATGTCGATGTATGTCCACTGGAATGAGATGTACAGAGGGAAGATAGCTCTATAGATAAATTGAAATAAAATGACTCGAACACAAATGACGACAAACATGAGATAGCCATAGTCAAAATAGTGACTGTCAACCGTTTCATCTATGCATCCCCAGTAAACGTGGATCCCATGATTGTAATACCAAGCCTTCAAGAACAAGAACATAAACTGAAGGGTTTTCCAAACTACGTAAGATAAAGATTGTCGTTTGCAGTCAGGTTTACGGACCTGCTCTAGATACTACAAAAAGCACGTCATGCCCTGCATTCAGCACATTTCTAGTTTTAAATGTGAACCAACCGACACCGGCAACACGTACTCACAGAGATAAGTTTTTACCATTGGGATCCACAAGGAAATATTTGGGCAAAAATCAGGTGGGTATTTTAAGCTAAAGTTAACGAGGATTTTGGCTGAATAATCTTTGCGTTGCAAAGTAATTGGGTTGGTTCTTTGCATTACAACATCACCCAGGAAATCAGCGCAAGTCAGTGAGATAACAAACATGTGTGAATAATACGATCAAGCCGTTGTAAGTGTAACACGCGGTCGACACCAGCAGGCGCGCACAGGTTGAATTCGAATTGTGTGACACAGTGTGCTACTGTGCTGTTAGCGCCGTTTTGGTTTTCGTTTGTGTAAATCGTGTACATGGCTTACTAGGCCTTTAACGCATGCTAGTTTGTGTTGTCTCCTATTACAGGACTATTGCTGGAACCCTCTACGGAAGAAAGCTGTCTCCCGGTGTCTCCACGTCAACCTAGAGTCGGTCCGCAAGCATAACGGACGATCAGAGTAGAAACGGCCGGTTTGTATGTTACAGTAAGCGTCAGCGCGGAATGCACATGCTCATTTAAGTTAGGAAGCACAGTAGTGAAACACAGTTGGTGCTATGTACCAGAACGTTCCGATAATACGGGAAAGAAAAAACGTAGATGTATCCACCGATTGCTGGAATACGGTTAAAACAAATGGAACACACAATTCGGCGAGCGTAACCG